>OMNZ01024570.1:0-14344 GCA_900303255.1 Lesueurigobius sanzi | reverse complement strand
ACACGCAACTTTCTAGTGACGGTGCAGGCTTATAGCGGCAATTGAGTGGGATAGGTGTGGGCTCACAGTACAGCGTGGGACATTGCTGGAGCATGTAGGGGGTGGAAAATGTATTATTTTTTATCCCTTTAAAGAAGAAGTTACAGCTCTGTGAGACCCAGAAATCTTGTTTGTTTGTAGGTGACCAAATTTCCACCATAATGTTGCAGATAAATTATTTAAAAATCAGACAATGTGATTTTCTGGATTCTTTTTTCTCATTTTGTCTCTCATAGTTGAAGTGAACCTATGATGAAAATTACAGGCCTCTCTCATTTTTTTTAAAGTGGGAGAACTTGCACAATTGGTGGCTGACTAAATACTTTTTTGCCCCACTTGAGCACAAACACAACTGAACCATATGAACAATAAAATGGTTTTACTTCATCTGCTGCAGTATCAAGTGGTTATTCAACATCAACATAGACCCAAAGTTGACAAACAAGTAGCATTGCAAACATGTTGATTTTTTCTGGTATCAACAATGACTTTTTAAAATCTTCTTGTCAACCTGATTTTCTCTCTGCTCTGTATGTTCATGCCATATGCAGTTTCAGTACATTTACTTAACTTAACAGTAAAAATAGCTGAATTTAGGAGTAAAATAGATACAGATACACAGAATATCAGAAAGCACATACTGTATGTCTATTGCAACTCGGGTCATGTTCTGTTCAAGTGTCCTGTACTTTTCTCTGAACTGAACTGAACTAACAGTTCAGAGAAAAGTACAGGACTCTTTGAATGACTATAGACCTTTCTCGGTCATGTGACTTGGAATGGAATGCCGGCCTGATGGTTGGCATTCCGCTGATTTGCTCCATCTGCTCCATGTTATTTGCTGTTCTTTACAATGGTGTTACTGGTCTTGACGCTCTCCAAGACGGTTCAGCCCTTGAGTGGTCAGGTCAGACAACGATATCTGAACAAATGCTCGTTTGTCGGAGCTCAGGACCCGTCATGTGACTTTTGCTGCCCACAAGACTGTGATTGGTCAGAGCATAGAGATATAGCATGTTTTGATTTGAATTGCTTGCAGCAACCCATTGTTGCAACATAAGTTCTGCTGCTGATGATGTCAGCTGAGAAAGGTCTATATAAGAAACAAAACAATAAATGAAATAAAAATAGTATTTTACCGGCATATTATGGTACATACACACATTTACTGTACACACATTTTGAGAATAATCAAAGTTAATATAAACATAAAATAAACTGCAATTAGATTTCCTGTTTTTCCATTTTACAATAAAGATTCAGTTCTCAGTGCATATTATACATACTAATAATACAACAGGTCCAATTGAGGGAAAACTGAATTATGGGGTGCTAAAAGTGCAAGATACACATTTCAAAAGATGTTTGAAGTGGTCAGTAGTAGTTTTTTTTGGCATGATAAGACCCCATGGAGAGTAGATGGTTTGCAACAATGCTATTTTAATTTGATTGTGATTCATCTTGTAGCCTTAATTTACTAACTCTGAATTCTCACAGCATTTGTGAGTTCATAAACACATCTTGGAATCCATCATGTACTGCTCACCGTTTACACCGGACCAGCAGTAGTTTGGGCCAATCAAGAGGCAGTATTGTGGTTTAGGGCGGGATCCAGGTGTTACAAACTAAAGTAGTCAGTGCAGGACGGACACGTAGCCGCTGCTATCAAATCTGCTTTAGCAGAATCCACAATTTCCTATTTGAAAGAACAACAGTGAGAGGCACAGTTTTACCAACTGGATGTAGCAGCGCTTCTCTCAATCACCTCGAAGTATTCTGCTTTCCCCCTACAGATTTCGTGAGCACAATGTTTTGTCTGTTTTGTGGAGAACTCACCTCTTGAGTGCTACACATTTTCAATCTGGCTCTTGTGCCAGGTTACCAATTTACAGTCAAATCACATTAAGCCAGTGAGAAGAAGACCTTATAAGTCAAAATTGCCACAGGAGATTCTATAACAACAGTTCTAATGTTTCCTGTGTTTGGTGAGGCTGTCCAAGATCCTTTTCTTTTAAGACAAACAAGAAATCTTGAAGTCTTTGAGTACAATGCAAACATCTGTTAACTCACAACCTACTTAGCGCCCATTATGTCTTGAATTTCTTTGTTTTTGTGCCCTAGCTTGTTAGCCCTCATGATGTGGGGAACATTTAGGACATGCAGTGGAGGGTAACACTTGTGCATCTCTCATTGTTTGACCTCTTGTTTTTCCCATTCAGAGTCAGCACTCTCTGAGCTTGGCGTGCTGTCTGTCTGTGTGGACCAGAGCACTCAAGTGTAAACTCACAAACACTATTTTCCATTCTCGCATCTAATCCATATTCCCAGGCCAGTGGAGCTTTAGCCAGGCACACAGGCCTACATTCTAGGAAGGCCAACTGATGGGAGGATGGTAATGTGAAAGAAAAAGAGGGAAAATATATTGAAGGCAAGGCTGTGTTGAAAGCCCCGGCTGTAGGGGAACAGACAGGGGCGTCCAAGGTTATAGTGCGGCTTTAGTGGCAGCTCGTAGGATGTTTGCAGAGGCCCAGCGGTTCAGAGGGGAGGGGCTTGAGGAGAATTAATGGATGTTGGCTGCGTGTAGGTGAGGCTGAGTTAGCGCAGGGGGGGGGCTAGGGACATTGTAGTAGCATGCAATCCGTCATCCCCCAGGGCTGCAGTATTTTTCAGTCTGAAGTATTAAAATCACCATTAGATTTCATTGTTAACATTTTTAACAGTTGAGGGTGCAAACTTTCATGAAATTTGACCAATATGAACTGCTAAACTAGTTCAACAATCACAAATGACAAGTGAATCTCCTGGAGACAGAATGCCATAATATATGATTAACATGATGCCACCGTTGCAATTAGAATTCAATAGCAATGAATTCTGCACACGTTCCCTCTCTCACGCACACACATTAACACAGTGACAGCCCCCCTCCCCTCCCCCCTGTGGACGTGACACTCTCGCTCAGATAACCCGCAACAGGGGGCAAAGGGGGGCATCGTGATCTGCCAGCAGCACTGCCACTATCCTCACCTCATCATCGCCATCACACGCAACAGATCACACACGTGGATTCACAACTACGTGTTATTTTCAGGCCGGATTTTCGCACGCGCACACACACGCACGCACGCACACACACACACACACACACACACACACACACACACACACACACGCACACACACACACACACACACAGAGGAGGGGGACGTTGCTGCAGGCACAAACAGACAGAGGAGTTTGAGGGTAGCTGCTGTTAGGGTTGCTGCACATGGTTCTTTTGGGGCTCTTTCTTTGGCAATATTATTCAATTATCAGCAAAGTTGGATAACATTTTCTCTCTGCACATTGGATTATTTAACGCCACACTAACACTGGATGCCATTTCTTCAGCCTACAATGTTGAGTGTCAGAAAGAGAAGTAAAGAAGTGGTTTATTGATAACCAGAGATGCACACACTAATAGTGTAGTATTTTGATTGATTGACTTTAACTTAATGGCAGTGTAAGCTTTATTGACCGCTGTTTTAAAAAGCATTTTCATTGTGTAGTTTGTAAATTGTGGTGCTAAAATCAATTTTAAAGATTTTGTAATTTTATCAAACATTATCACATAGAGTGTATGAAAGGACGAATGTGTGAGCGGCTCTGTATGAACGCTGTTGTATTGGAAGTTGCACTCTACCCTCTCTTTTCTTTTCTCCTTTTCCCTTCTCTTTTATAAGGACTGCAGAAGGAAATTAGCTATTAAGCTATAGTCTGGTACAAGCATCTTTGTCTACCAGGCATTATCTATCTGTACATGGTCCTTTTAAATAAATAAATAAAAATGGCCAAAATGTTTGGTGATTAAATCCAAATAATGGATAGGGCCAGGTTTAAATGTATGGTTTTATTTTGTTGATATATTAGTTATAAAAAATTGCTCATATGGGATTTTAAATATTTTGTTTAGTTTTTGAATAAATGAGTTAATAGTAAATAAATCTGTAAAAATGCAAATTTCGCTTTGTTTGGTTCAAAACTCAATAAATCGGGATAGGAATTAAATAATGGAAAATCCCTCTGAACAAACCTTCAAATAGGGTTAGGATCAAGACTGAATGGTTTGCAGTCTGTAGGAGCTACTAAAGTGGAGACATTGTGGCCACAATGTGAGAAAAACAGTTTGAGAAACTTGAAATTTGATTTACATTTTCCCATATATTTCTGATGAAGACTACAGGAAGTAGTTGAAACTAGTCAAGCAGGTAAACAAAACCTCCTGTCTTACTAAAAGAACGCTAAAAAGAATTTCCCATATAGTTCTATGGAGAAACATTGAATCAGTGCAATAATTACATTCCTCATTCTTAAGATTGGGACATTTTTTTATTGCCCAGAGAAAGTTTGAGCAAACTGGCCCAAAACCATTTTGCTTGTAGTGTTTCTCTTTTTATTTGTCAGATCTACAGTCACGTTTGGAGGAGTAACATGAAACCGTTTTGGAGTGGAAAGCTTTCATTTCTTTAAATTATTGATTGTGGCTATATTATATAAAAGTGATGTTTGTATAAGATGAAAAAATAGACAAAAAATAGTCATTTCCAGTATGAGAAAACAAACCAATATAATGTTGCTCATACAAAGGCCATCCTTCACGGTGCCTGAAGGGCCTCGGTCTTGACACGGGTAGCTTTTAATTACAACATAGACAGCTGTCACCAGTCGCCACCCTACAGTCTCAATTACTGCAGCTATTCATTTACTGAAGTCAAAAGAGGGTTCAGCAGTGACAGTGTGACCTGCCGTCGTTCAACCCCAATTAGAGAGTTAATGAGGGGCACCAGTCATTTGCATCTTACTCTGTCACCTTTATGAACAGATACACAGAGGTATTGCTCTTGGTATTGTCCTATATTGTCTTAGGGACATTGGGCACTGAGAGACCTATATCCATACAGGGACTATTGTGTTAGTATTCTGACGATAATATGGTGTTCTAAATGGGATATATCATGCAAAAAATACTTTTTTTCTTCATTCCTGTTGACTTTGTTTTTCTTTCTACTACAGAAAGCTCAGGTCAGTATTTTTTGGATTGTGTTGCAGGAGGGTTGGCCTTAGGCATAGGCAAACCAGACAACTGCCTATAGCGCCATCTGCTGGAGAGGGCACCAAATGACTTGCTCAGGGCTCCAATTTGGCTAGAGGCGGCCCTGCATAATATATAGAAAAGGGTTCTCTGCATTCTCAAAGCCTGTTCTGAGCCATTCTGTACTCACGCTGTGTTTATCACGGTGCCATTGGTTTGTTAGCATACCAATAAACAATGGTGGCTTGTATTTTATGTTTTCTATTGTTAATCCTTCCTATAATGGGCTTTCAAGGGCATTTCTCTGTCCGGATTGTGACCAACTGGCAGTTCTCTATGCCACGGTGAACCCCTCATGCCCACATTTGGTGAAACAGGCTGTAGCCACCTGCTTCCCCAATCGGATTCTCCAGAAGCAAATGAATGATTTTCTTTCAAGGCATTTTTATTGTCAGTTATTACAGAAGCTTATCTTACAGAAACCAGCGCAATCAGCCCCATTGTTTCTGGGTAATTGCCGATTCATCACTGAAATGTATTGGTCACTTAAGCTGTAATTTTACAAACAGACTCATATTGTGTTTTTTCCTTTATCATTGACGTTGTTAGATTAGAAGTGACTGAAAGGTGAAGCGAGATGTTCGTCATTAGCGAGCATTGATTTATCCTTTTGTGTTAATGGAAGTGTAAGCAGGATGCTGAAGTGTGCTCCAAGTGCTAATGGATTCCAAAGCAAAGGCAGTTTTTTAGCAGCGCTTGCAAAGAGGCACCTTGACAGATGGTGTGTGCAGTATGTGGACTGTGGTGTTTGTGTGTACACAGACAAACATGTAGGCCGGAAAAAAGACGCAAAGAAATTGTGATTTCCATTTGTGGCGTGTTTTTGCTCGGCGCGACTATAAGCACACCCTTGGGCCATGTGGGAAGAATGGCTTCTTCATCAATTTGCTGGCACAGAGGGAAGACCCCGTCACTCTCTCTCTCACTCACTCACTCCTGCCCTCCTTTTCTCTTTGTTACACTCTTTTTTTTTTTTTCTTCTTCTCTCTTGTCGTTCCGTGCTTTTTTTTCCTGTCACCTTCTGCGTGAACCCTCTCTGACTGTAATGAAAAGGCATGTCCTTCATGATTCCCTCTCGGGCTGCAATCTGAGACACATGGACTGAGCTGATGGCGCAGGGCTGCAGCCGTAAGCTCAGGGGCAGGAGGGGAAGATTGAACGATGTAATGTCCTACTTAAAGGGCTATAGGTGAGAGGGATTATTAAATATAAATGCAAATATATTGACTACCCAATTCTTCCATGTCAAATGTAAATAAGAACATAATCCTGTGGTAAATCTCATGGGATGCAGGTGCTCATATTAGGCTTTTTTTTTTTAACTTACATACAGGTGGTACTAATGAAATGGTAAAAAATAATTATCAAACTTACCTAATCTTACCAGCCTATGATAACTGAAAGATGCCAGAAGCAGAGAGCGTTGCATATTGGATCTCAAGACTCTCAAGTAACAATTTTCTGATCATCTGTTTGAAATCACTGCATGGGCTTTCTGGTCATTTGGGATGATTTTGCAACAAATGTGCGTTCTTATCCTGGCTGTTCAGTTGTGGCAGAAGGCCCTTGTGCCCAGGAAGATGGTCCGAGCTGTGAGACAAACAGATGTCTTCGTTAATGGACTTAATGGAGCTGTTCCATTGTGTTTGATTGCCCTCTTTAGTCATGGACACAGAAACAGCTGGTGAGCTCAGAAAAAGCCCTGCCTGTCAGTCAGTGAGAGGGGTGTATAAAGGAACATGTTGTCAAGTCTGTCCTCCTGCTGAGATAATGTATAGTAATGGTTCCAGGCAGGTACATTATTATGAATGACTGGAAAGGACAGACAAACTGGCACATGCAGGCGGCTGAAGACAAAAAAAAACCTTCACTAAATGTATATAAAACTGATCTGCAACAGGTACTAGACTTAGACTGGTCCCATTTGAGACATTCTCGTCAACAGTGTTGCAACATGAAACATTTATTTACCGAATAAATGTATGTTAAATATTGTCAAGATGTTCTTTTGTCCAAAATACAGGTCTGCAGAACAAAGCTATGTGTGGCTCATTCACAGGGATCTATTTGAAGAGAATGGGAGCCAGATGTGTCTTTGTGTCCCAATCTGTGCTCAGTGGTTGCCATTTGTGTCATCTTAGGTCATTGTTGAACAAAAGGAACTTTAAATGATTCAATTTGCCTTGAAGTTTTTGTCTGTGTTGATCTAACGTATTTAACTCACTCTTCATGAGAATGATTTATTGGAAGAAAACTCAGATACAAAGAGCATAGTGTGTGCGAACAGGGGTAATTGAACTGTGTGCATCAATTGTGCAGTTTCAAAATCAAATCAAATCTTTTTACAGGCCTCATGTATTTTAACAGTATTTAGTCATTATTTCCCAGAGTCAAATACAAGTAAAGAAAATGTAAATAGAGAATTGTAGTGTGGGAGTCGTTTTGAGGTCTGGAATGAATGTGTTGGCTTTTTCATTTGTCCTTACCAGATACAGTATGTGCTCCAATCTTTGCTTCATTTTGTCATACAGTCATAGATGTGACACTGGATGTGAGAACCTGCCAGTAGAGTGTGTCAGTGGTGCCTTCAACTGGTGTTTGGTGAATGACAGTGGGCAGTGGGCACGTGTGGACCCCTGTGAGCCTTTCCCAATTGAGCCGTGCCAGGACAGGCTCAAATCCGGGCTTTGGCGGAGGTGCGTCCTGCTCCAGATGGGGCCATTGTACCGCACCGAGCATCAATAATTCACGGGGAGCCAGAGAAAGTGGCGGAGTGTGTCTGCCTGCTAAATAATTAACCAGAGAAGGAGAGAGCCATGTATGTACAGGTCGGGTCTCACCAAAACGCCCATTCAAGCGGCCTTTGAAGTCACGGGCCTGGGGGATCTTTGGATTTGTCGTCTCATTAAGACATCACCTTCCTTTCCTTTATTTGTTTTGTGGTCCCATTTCACCGCGCACCAGGGGCTGAAAAGTGTTGGGCGAATTGCATAATGTGTGTCCGTTTGTGTTGAGGGCTGCTTAATGACTGTTCCACTATAGATGACTGCCTGCTAGGCTACAGTAGATAATGAGCTATTTTAGGTTTGTCTGCAAGTGCACCTTCCTCTCTCATGAGCTCAATAAGACATTATTCTGCCCCCACTCCCTGAACTTCCTCTGCCACACAATACGTAAACACTAATGCATCCTTAACTCAAGCCTCAAGGCTGCCAGGGAAACTAAAAGTCAACTTCTTTTCACTTATGAAGTTATTGTGACAGAAAGTTTCATTTCATGGTTTTCATGGTGTATGCATTAATTAGGATCTTCTTGTATTCCTGAGAAACTGGAAATGTGTTCTTTATTGTCATGTTTGTCTATGGGACAACAGGAAAAATAGTCTCTGTTTTGGTAGAGACTAATGGGGATCCTTAAAGAAATAAAGACCTAGCCCTGCTGATGGCTTCCCTCAGTAAGAGCACACAGAAGTAAGATGTGATGTACTCCGGGTGCTCCAGTTTCCCCTACCACTGATGGAGATTAGCTCATCAAACAAACCAGAGTGGCGTGTTTACATGCATGGTTCTCATGTGTGTTCATGCACTCCCAGAGGAAAGGAGTGCAGGCCAATGCACAAAAAGAGATCTCAATAATAACTCATTCCTTTCTCCTAGACCACCTTGAGCTATGTTTCAGATAAATCTGAGCCTAGCGCTTGTTGCTTCTGTTGCTTCATTGTGTCTCCTGAGCAAAAGACTGTACAAAATCTCACATTAGACTCCGGCTTAGATTTGAAAGAGATCTTCATTTTTCCTTATCTAAATCTAAAATGTTCTCCATGTTTAATGTCTTCTATTTGTCTCAATCAAAGACTCCAGAGAGATTTCAGATTAAACTGAAAATAATCTCATTTTAAGGTTGTCTGTTCTTTTCTCATATTTTTAGTCTTAAATTTCATGCAGCAATAACATTAAATACAGTAAACAGAAGTAAAGTACAAAATGTGCTTTGTTTGGCTTTTAAGAAGTATTAAATTTGGCTTGCTGCTGCCAAATATTTGGTGGTACATTAATTGAAAATATTCGATAAACTACATTTTTGACCTTTGGACCTTGTTATTTGTATCATATTGGTGCTGGTTCTGTCTAGTAACTTTCTATAGCATTGTCTCAGGACTCGCCAGGCATATTTTTTTCCAGTACCAGTTTTTGGTTCCTTAAATTTAGCCCTATAATAATATATACTGCTCCTACTCATTTTTTCCCACCTCCTTTTCTCTGAAGCAAAGCCAGCTGACATCTGACCTAACCATTCTCTACTGTCTCCCCCTTTTGAACCCAAAACATGGACTCACCCCAACCTCACTGTCCCGCTCTGTTGCCCTGCATCTGTTCTGTTCTCACTTCGAACCCCCTGTGGCCTGCTTCTGCATCACCCGCCTGCTGCTGGATTCCTTACTCTTACTAACGACTATGCTATTCCTTTTTAATCACAACTTGTGTAAATTGAATTTGCTGGAAAAGACACTAAAGGGTAAATAACACAAGCATCTGTAAAATGCTCTGAAACATAATGTGGTGGGCGTATAGTGAAAAGAATAGTTTCAAAGCTCCAGGAAGAATTGAAAAAATATGTGTCTAAATGTGCCCCAGGGGGAATATTATAACACAATTGCAGTGATTGTTTTCCAATAGCCGGATATGACAAGTGTGCAGACGTCTGGCTTTGTTGTTTAATCTGGTTTGATCTGTGTACATGGTATGACTCATACTTTTTGGTCTCTGTGTCTCCAACAGTGCAGTTTGAAGGGGCCGAATGGGACCGTTCCTCGTCTCCCACTGAGCGCCTCCGTCCCCCTGGGCCAAGGTCAAGCCCCTTGAAGTTCCGGATGCCACAGGAAGGTCTCACCATGGTGGGGGAGAGAGTGGACCCTACACTGCCACTTGAACAGCAAGTGTACGTAATCTGTGCTCTGGTGCATTGTAATCTCCATGACATACTGTATATCACAGTCTTAGTAAGGTATTAGAGATACACACACACACAAATAGAAAAGAATGTACATAAGGTGGAGCACAGAGGAACCAAGAGAGGAAACACCATTAGAGAAGTCGCCTGCAGCCGCTGGGACCAGGACATCGCTCTCCGTCACCAGGGCGCTAGTGACAGCTCACCACTGCTCCTCACACAGAGGGCTCGCTCAGAGGAAACAAAGGGAGATGGTAGCATTAAAGACAATAAAAATATAAAGTGTAATCAATCAATCAATCAAATCAATCAAAACTTTATTTATAAAGCGCTTTTCATACAAATTGCAGCTCAAAGTGCTTTACAGATTAAAAACACATTAAAACAGATCGTTCAATGATCAACACCCCACATATTTACATGTACATTTAACAGATGAGTAGAAACCGATCAAAAAGCTAATTATGAATAATTATACTTTGGCCCCTTCAAATGTAACCCTCTTAAAATGGTTCTATGAGTGACATGCTGTTGGGTCCCAGCCCACCATTTGAGATCCACAGCTAGAGAGACACGCTTCAGGTTTTGATGTGAGTTGCGCACTATAATGTCATAAAGCCTACATTGTCATGTCCTATTCATCAGCAATAATACAAACCGAATAAAAACATGCCTTAGCCACAAAGATTTGGTGATGCACAGAGAATATTGAGTATTTCCACAAAGGATTCCAGTGTGAGCGATGGGGAATATGATTATGTGTCACAAAGTATTAGATTAAGCCAAGCCTTCTGTCTGGGCTGTTATTTCGAGCATCGTGAAACAAACAACCTTGGGCTATGCACAAAATGCAATTAGTGCATGTTATAAATCTCTCTAGGTCTTCACTGCTGAGCATTTGTTTACTAATGTATCTTTCGCTGCAATAAATGAATTAATATTTAAAGAGATCCTCTAAAGTGGTGTCTTCTGAAAGTACAACATATGAATCTATTTTACTTTTATATGTGTTGATGTTTAGGTGAAACACACAGAGAGTCTGTCTGCACATCAGCTGTACAGAAAGGTTAGACTCCAAACTAATTAAGTCATGCTGTTAAAAACTGCCATTTAGTCACATCATTGGTGTCATTTATATGTAAACGAGTATTTTGTTAATGGAATCCAGACATGTTACACCCCTTAAGCACAAATTCACATGGTACCAATACAATTATGCATCCACTTGAGGAACCTCATGGATTATTCCGCTCCATTAGTCTCTGGTGATCACTGAAGGGCTTTTTCAGTTTAAAACCCAAAGCAGAATCATTGTGAACTAAAGACTTTTCATACGCACTTCTCAGCTGGTCGCTCGGGGTCCAAAAGTGCACTACAGGACCATTTTCAGTGTCAAAATGATGTTTTTCTGGTTGTTCTGGCAGCCCAAGGTGAGACCAAGGTGACAGGTTACAGAGAGAAAGGTTTATTACATTAACTTTGTGTTCTTGTATTGATACTTTAGATCAGGTATCTCCAACCAGTAGCTCGGGAACTAGCCAGCCCTTTCCAAGTAGCTCGCCAAGTCTTTCAACATTTCTACATACGCTTGATGAGTCAAATTATGTGCATAATATTGTTCTGGTGAATATAGCAAAGTATAAAGCGGAAACTACAGTCATTTTCTTTTATTGTGTTGAATTATCATCTTGGTCGCTGCCATTTGTTACACAAAAGTAGCTCACGGAGTAAAAAAGCTTGGGGACCCCTGCTTTAGATGTTATTGACGATACAGAGAAAACTAATTTCGGTTCTACTCTATTCCTACTTAATTTTACATTCTGTGTTGGCCATACCCTTGCACATTGTGTCATGGTCAGCCGCTGGAGCGTAGCCAACCCTTGTAACTCCTCACAAATTAATCCTATTTGCCATTGATTAACGCACTCTCAATGCTATCTTGGAGCTGATTCATCTATTCTTTTCAAAGCGCAATCAGCCAACCTCCACCCCGGCCCGTTCCTTTGTTACGTGACTTTTCCCGAAGCGGTGCCCTATCGACTTGACGCTCTCACACTGGCCTGTCCTCTGGGGAGTCCAGATGCCTTGAGTGATGCCTATTGTCGTGTGGCATTGGATTTCACAATGGCATGATCTGACTAAACTAGTAACAAAATGCTGTAAACAGTCCTACTATTTCAAAGTGGCGAGGCTTACTTACAGCCAGTGAGACAAACAGTAATGTCAAGTCCTGATTAAAACTTGAAATGAAGACAAATCTTAAAGCTATGTTATTGTATCTTGTAAAAAAAGTTATTGTCAAGCTCTTGTCTTAAAACTATTTGTTGTTGTTTTTTTAGGTGGTACCATGGGTCATTGTCTCGATCAGACGCAGAGGCTCTTCTGACACTGTGTAAAGAATGTAGCTACCTGGTGAGGACCAGCCAGGCCAACCGCACCGACTACTCCCTCTCTTTACGGTGAGTAACAGACTCGTAAAATATTACTCCTACTTTTTTAATCATATCCGTATATCGATTCAGCTCCACGTTTTAATTGCGCACTTTCATTACTGCGCGACTGAAGTGCAGGGCGCCACCTGAGCTACTGATCTCATAATGCACTCCTCTCCATCTGCCCGCACCATCTCCCTCGCTTTAGATCACTGCCATCCGCACTCGTCTCCCACCACTCATTTGCAGGACACAATACTGCTTATCTGGTCCAATCTCTCCAGCGTAATTACTGCTCCCGTCCATTGTCCGTGCCCCCACGCTGCTCTTTCCATCGCTCCCCTGCCCAGCCCCATGGCCCCTTCTCTTTGGCTTTTTCCCGTCATGGCTCCCCGCGGGCCCTCTAAGTGGTAATCAGGCAGGTAGAGCACACTTCAGCGCGCACATCATCCTTTCCATAATCACTAATGAATATGAATTACCTTCTGTGGGCCACACAAGCGGGAGATGGGGCAGAGAGACGGGAGTGAGGGAGCGCCGCTGTGTTGTGCTGACATATAAACAAGCTCATGCATTACTCATTTACATGGGCACAGTGAGTCTGACATGTAGCACGCCATGCTCAAGCGAGCGGGTCTCTGTTGGCACCGGATCTGCGTTTAGTAACGGTGAAGGCTGGAGGACGCGTGGTGTCAACACATCGCTTTGTGTGTGGCAGATTGTCCTTCGAAGAGAAGCATCTCAATGTCACAAACACATCCACTTTGACCTTGTGCAGTCCTCCTGATCAATATTTTATCACTTAACACTTATCTTTATGTTACTTTTAATGTGTTGATCGCTGTGATTCAACAATTTGTAAAAAACCTTTGTGTGCAGCGAATTGAGTCATTTTTAATCAGTTTTAGCAGGAGCTGAGTGAACACATTATGGATAAGGGAAGATCTGTTCCCACAGCGGGGGAAGAAGTATTCAATATAAAAGTGCAGATACAGGACCAAAAATGTACTTAAGTAAAAGTAAAAGTATCTGATGATTTTTTACTTCAGTAAAAGTTTAAAAGTATCCTTTGTAAAATGTACTTTATAAGTAAAAGTATTCAAGAGTTTAATGTGCAGGGTCTAAACTAGGACTAAACAAGGTCTAAATCAGGACTAAACCAGGCTAAACAGGACTAAACCAGGTCTAAACCAGGACTAAGCCAGGCTAAACCACAAGTAAACCAGAACTAAACCAGGACTAAACCACAACTAAACCACAACTAAACCAGGACTAAACCAGGTCTAAACCAGGACTATACCAGGTTTAAACCAGGACTAAACCAGGTCTAAACCAGATCTAAACCAGGTCTAAACACAACTAAACCAGGACTAAACCACAACTATACCACAACTAAACCACAACTAAACCAGGACTAAACCACAACTAAACCACAACTAAACCACAACTAAACCACAACTAAACCAGGACTAAACCACAACTAAACCAGGACTAAACCACAACTAAACCAGGACTAAACCACAACTAAACCAGGACTAAACCACAACTAAACCAGGTATAACCCACAACTAAACCAGGACTAAACCACAACTAAACCAGGTATAACCCACAACTAAACCAGGACTAAACCAGGTCTAAACCACAACTAAACCAGGTCTAAACCACAACTAAACCAGGTCTAAACCAGTACTAAACTTGGTCTAACCCAGATCTTAACAAGGTGTAAAGGAGTAAACCACTAGACCAAGTGTAAACTGGAACTGAACCAGTTAATCGTAGGGAGGTCACTTTG
>OMNZ01024564.1:5050-17607 GCA_900303255.1 Lesueurigobius sanzi | reverse complement strand
TTACCATCCCCTCGTACTCATTTCGTACAGAGGGTCTGTATCTTCACTATTGAGCTCCGTTTTCAGCTCCGTTTTTTTTTGGATCTGATTTTACCCAATCACTAGCCTGGCCTTAGCCATCCGTATTATCATTTCCTGCATATGCCTGACGTCACCTACAACACCCGCCTCCCCCGCTCGCTGAATGGTCCGAGGCAATTCAACCGATGTCTCGCAACCACTGAGATCAGACCCAGACGTACGTGTAGGGAAATGATAATTGACCGAAGTTTATGGATGGCTAAGGCCAGGCTAAACCAGGTCTAAACCAGGACAAAACTACGTCTAAACCAGGACTAAACCAGGTCTTAACCAGGACTAAATCAAGACTAAACCTGGTCTAAACGAGGTCTAAACCAGGACTAAACCATGACTAAACTAGGTCTAAACCAGGTCTAAACCAGGACTAAACCATGACTAAACTAGGTCTAAACCAGGTCTAAACCAGGTCTAAACCAGGACTAAACCAGGTCTAAACCAGGACTAAACCATGACTAAACCATGACTAAACTAGGTTTGTGAAGGTTGTCACTCGTACAGGAGTTGTCCATCGTAGGCAAAAATTCTTCAGTCTTCATCTGTACTCTGTAGTTGAAGTGTAGGACGTTTCGATCTTACTCCAAAGATGGTCATCAGCTACTGAAGGCCTGGAGCACGCTGTGGGTTTATAAAGGCAGTGAACAGATGAAGTACAGATGAAGACTGAAGAATTTTTGCCCATAACTAAACAAGGTCTAAACTAGGTCTAAACCAGGTCTAAACTAGGTCTAAACCAGGTCTAAACCAGGACTAAACCAGGACTAAACCAGCTCATCATAGAGAGGTCACTTTGAAAATGAAATACTTTTAACTCGGTTTCAAAAATGTAGTGCAGTAGAAAGTACAGATACAGGCTCTGAAATGTAGTGAAGTAAAAGTAAAAAGTATCCACCATAAAATTGACTTAAGTAAAGTAAAAGTACCTATAATGTGTACTTTTTACTTGTACTTTTTACTCTGTTACTTTCCACCACTGCTCATAACTAACTCGATGCACACCACGTTGTTCCTACAGGAGTGTTGAATGTGTGAGAACACGGGGGACCCTGGTAATCACTGGTTGGGCTGCCGTCATTTTCGACATAGTGCCATCTCACAAATGCAGTAACAATACGTTTCTGGTGCTGGTTTTCATGCATTTGGGTTGTCTGTCTTTATGTTCGAGCCATAACTTCATGTAAAAATGCCACCACCTTCCAAGTGGCCACTCAATTGGACTTCACAGAACGCAATAGAGAAAATTGTCCCTTTTAAATCCCAGACTGTGCCCAGGCTTTGGTCTGGCGGGCCTGTCTTGCCAACACCAGTGATGACTGTTGTGGGTCGTTCACAGCTCCTGTATGGACTAATCTGGTCTCTTCTTTCCCCCTCCCTTCTCTTCTGTTTCTACATAGGTGTCCCAATGAATTTACTGGTGATCGATGCCAAAACTATGTAATGGCCAGCTTTTACAGTATGTCATCTTTATGTCTTACGTCTGAGGTTTGGAATAGGGCATGGAGCTGTGTTCTTGTGTTTTTCCCTTTAGTTTTTGGTTCCTGCACATTCATTTTTGTTTCCTGTTGCATCATGTAACAAGGGGCTTTTAACATTTTGGACAATACCTCAATGAATACAAAATCAATACAAGACTAAGTTAATATCTTTAGTTAATCTGGCTAACTTATGACATGAAAGTGAGGTTAATTATAGAACTAGGAGAACAAAATAAGTATTTTTACTCAAATTAGGGCTATGCAGAAATGGGTATATTTCAGAAAAATTATCTGGAGCAAAGACCATGTTTACTGGGAATATGTGTCATAATTAGCAAAGGAATATTCTTCTAATAATAAGACAGAAAAGACAGACAGAAAGTCTTTTGCAACAGTGTTCTTTTGTGAATACAGTATTCTTGTATACAGAATACTGTCGCAAAAGTGGAACAAAACGTTTAAAAAGATGAAGCTGCAGCATCTCAGAGACGTCCAGGTCGTCCACGGAAGTTAACATCTCGACAGGAGCAATCCTCTTTTCATAAATATAAAATAATTCAATTATTTGATATAAAAACGATTCTAAATATTGCACTTCATTTACAAAGCTAGACACAAATTACTACCAAATTTACAAAATATGTTTTATAAAAGAGATGGAAGACAAGAATCAAAAAGCTGGATGTTGCACAATGTTCCTGCCTAGAACACTTGGTGCTGTCACATAAAATCATATATATAGTTTTTTTTTGCTTTTAGCATGCAAGCCTCTCCTTGAAGTTGAGGTGTTGTTTATAGGGAACTCTACAAGAGGCAAAGAGAGACAAAGCATTGGGATAAAATAGAAATAGCTGTAGTGTATTTGAAGAAACGTGTGGTTGTCGTCGTGGTGTCGCAGCTGGCAAATCGTAATTGTTCTAATGTATATAGTGCTTTTCCATCAAAGAAAAACATGTGACTGTCATTCACACACAGTCACATGTTAATATACACACAGCAACACCGGCGGCGAGGCGGATTAAGTGTGGTACCACTGGAGCTGGGATCAAACATCAAGGTTTGGATCAGCTACCACCTGAGCTTGGAGATACGAGTGACTAATGAATACTATATCTATTGAATCATCCCATCAGCAATCGAACACTCTCTAGGCCCATTGCTTCTGCAGCAATTATAGTTTCATTGCACATTAATATTCTTAGTATAATTATTTTAGTGGCCTATCTAGCTGCCTGGCTTGTATTTGTATCCAATACAGTGTACCTGACCATTTCCAACAAGTATTTTAGCAAATTATGGAAATCTTTTAGCTGAATTTGCTTCTAGCTGGACTGGCCACGCTGTGATTGGTCCAGCCATAAAAGTGCTCAGGGAAATTAAATCTCTATGGAGCATCACGTTGCTTGTGATGATCAAGTGGGAGTTTAGTATTGAATAGAAATGGAAAGTGGGAGTTGAGTATTGAAGAGAAAGAGGGCCTGGTCCTCATGACTCACTGTCATCAAGATGTTTATTGGGAATATATGTCATAATTGTTTAGGCACTCCCACTATGTTAAAGTGTAATGTTTTGTTGACCTGTAGACATTACACAGTAGAGTGAGCAATATTGTCAGAAATATAACACTAGTCAGTGCTACATTGAGGTCTTAACCCCCCCTTGTTCTTTTGTCCCTTTGCCATGAGCAGAGCATCTTGGGATTGATTTTATGGGTATGCATGATTTATTTCTTTTAGCTTCTTGGGTTAAGATAAAATATTAAATTCTCAACCAAAGCTTGTTTCCTTTTGCAGACATAAAATAAATAATATATATTTGCCAGTACAGAACAGTATAATTATCATAAATGATTTAAATATTCATTTTATGTCCGTGCACGCACACTAATATTGTTAACAAAGATAGTTAATTATTATAATAAAAAACAAATCATCAGCCTCTTCGCTTCAGTCACTGTGTCCTCAGTCAATCAGACGCTTGTTACAACCAAAGACATCAAACACTAAAATGAAACAATTACACAAGTGGGCTCACACAATGCTAATGATTTACATACAAGACGTTCAGTCTAATCTTTCCAACTTTCTTCTTACTTAGCGAGCGTTGCCATCTTTGCCATGTCTCTCTGGCATCGATGAGAGTTAGTCAGTTTTGTGCTGCATGATGGTTTTGTTTCTTTGACATAACATGAAGCTGGAAAATGCATCACATGCTGTCAAGTCTTTAGCTTCATGCAACATTAAACTAGAGACCACATCTTGAGTTACTACTGTATTTATGTAGAGCAGTGGTTCCCAACTGTGGGGTGAGCTCCTCTGGGGCTCTCCAATACTGAACTTATCCGAGACCACTGAACCAATACTTTTTTCTCTCTGCTGGGAGGCAGCCCAGGCCTTTCTGAGTCATATGTGGGTGAATCTAAAAGCTCTGGCCCTGGCCCCAGGTTGGGAATCACTGATGTAGAACATTTCTTTTAGATGTGGATGCTTTGTTGCTGGTCACGGTTTAACAAGAAAACAATGGAAACTAGCTTTGGTCATTTTCGTGCATGTTCAGACCTCATCCCCTCCTATAGGCATTCATAATCCTAGTGAATGTAGTGGAAGCATATGTGGTGGGCTTGTAGGTGTGTGCTGATTTTCAAAGACCAATTGTCTTGTCTTTCAGAAGCCGAGGAGCTGTATCAGAAACGCATTTTAACAATAACGGGGATCTGCATTGCACTCCTGGTTGTTGGAATCATGTGTGTGGTCGCCTACTGCAGAACAAAGTAATTTAGCTTTACTGCACTGTCCCAACCAAATAAACCAAATAAATCCCCAAATCATTTATTATGGCACCATTCCATGTTTTTTGTAGAAAGGAAAGGAAGAAGCTCCATGATCGTCTGAAGCAGAGCCTCAGAAGAAAAAGAAAGGCCGGTGTGAGCTCAACCAGAGGACGCCCGAGTTCACAGCTGGCCTTACAGAACCTACAGTTGCCTAATGTAAGACCGTCCTCCATCGATGCTCTTCAAATTAACTTCATTCATAAGTTTCATGCTCTTTTTGAACAGAAAAACAGTGGAGTAGCTGAAGAGACTGCAGTAGAGAAGGACACAGAAACAACAGTCTCGACAAGCAAATGCGCCTTATCTGCAAATGAGCCCACTGCTGTCACACACATCAGCCAAAGGTAGAACCAGTCACACTCATTTTACTCTCTAATGCTGAAAGATATTCATATCACGTTTACTTTGGTATTGGTGCTGCACTGCTGCTTCATGCTAGTAGGGCTGCACGATTTTGACAAAAAACCTAATTGAGATTTTTCGGAAACAGAAATTGCGATTCGATTTTTGATTTTTGATTTTATGCAATTCAGTATTGTCTAAGCATGGGATGATATGGAAATAATGTCTTACAATTTCCTTGGACACATTTTCTGCGATTCACAATGTTATCACAGTAATTATCTGCTGTAGTTGAACTGACTTCTTGTTCAACTCTCTTCTTAAGTGATGATGAAAATTATGAAAAAAAAAATACCGCAATCAACTAATCGTCGTGCCTTCTTTTCATCACGGTTACCAATATTATTGTTTATTGCCACAGCCCTAGCCTGGCCTTAGCCATCCGTAAACTCCGGTTAATTATCATTTCCCTCCATGTTACAGTCTGGGTCTGATCTCAGTGACTGCGATACATCGGTTGAATTTCTTCAGACCATTCAGCGAGCGGTTGAGGTGTTGTAGGTGGCGTCAGGCATATGCAGGAAATGATTATACGGATGGCTAAGGACAGGCTAGTGATTGGGTAAAATCATATCCAATTGTTTCGAACTTTAAAAGGAGTTGACCCCTCCCACCTGAAAACGGAGCTCAATTGTGAAGATCCAGACCCTCTGTACGAAATGAGTACAAGGGTATGGACCAGGCTACCACAGCCCTAGTATTGTCAGCAAAATATACTTCTAAAACTGGAGAAAAAGGATGGAGGAGCGCTGCGTGGGTCAGTGCGTAAAAATGTATGGAAAGTAAAACAGGTGCTAAATTGGAAAAAAAAGGGTGCTTCTTAATGCTGCAACAAAAAAGGCTGGTTCTTTGGGTAGAAAAAAACAGACTAGAATGTGGCTGTTCCCAAAGAAAAATCCAAAGCACACTGATGTAGAAAAAGAATGACTAAAAAGCCTTTATTAGAACATGGCTACAGCTTAAAATACGCACCAACGCGTTTCAGCCGGACATGGCCTTCCTCAGGGTGCAAACAGGTTAGTGGGAGCTCCTTTTAAAGGGTGGCACCTCAAACAATCAGAAAATATTACACATATTACAATCCAACAATTTACAATACAAGCCATCAAAATATGAAAATAAATACTATATGCACAACATGTATTGTATACATCACCAAGTTACATGAAGAACAAGAGTAAAGCTGGACACACGCTACAGGATTTTTAGCCAGATTTTTTGTCTTAGGGGGAGTGGCTCAATAAAAACTTTCTCTCATGGCATGATCTGTGGTGGGACTCCTCATGTGTGTGTATCCTCATGTCTGTCCTTAAGTGTGTGTGGTCTGTGCACAGATTTTTAGTCTCAAAAGATTTAAAATCCTGTAGTGTGTGGTCACCTTTAGAGTAAGAGTAATATCAGTGTGCCTTGGATTTTTCTTTGCGAACAGCCATATTCTAGTCTGTTTTACACTTTTCTACCCAAAGAACCAGCCTTTTTTGTTGCAGCATACTTCTAAAACTGCTTTAATACATTGCAGTAGTACTCATTTATTATATTTCAGCTTTATGAAACGCTGGAGACGCAAGGCAGAAAAAAACCTCAGCCGTTGGGGTTAGGCAATTGCAGTATTTCAAATTGCGATGTCGATTCGATATCGATTCATCTAGCAGCCCTACATGCTAGCTTTCCTTTGATTTTCTTAGTTAAACAGTGTGTAATGATGTAATGAAGTCTAAACCCAGATAAATGCAAGCGAAAGCCAGCGCTCTGCCACTTCGGATTGACGAGAGCTGTCAAATACCATGAATAAATCAAAAAGTCTCATTAATGAATGTCAGTCCTGCAGGAATGAAATATCAAAGAAATACTAACAAAAGACTGGACTAAAGGCCTGTGTGAACCGTGTCTCCATGTAAACGACCCATCCCTGTCTCCGCAGCTGGAGTAATGACTGGAGCAGTGTCCCGTCTGACACTGAGTCTGTCTCGGTGATGTCATTGGCGGAGAGTAGCCAGCGTGACACACAGGGCCGCCGGGGTCGTCTCTATGCCACCGCCGGCACCAGAGACGTAAATCCTCATTCAAAGAAGTGCAGAGACACACCCAACTCCGACAGGGACTTGTCTTAAAATACGAGGTAATCGACCCAGTGCTTTTCACATAAATGGAGGAGCTTTTACCTCTGTGCTATAAAAAGAGAGCGCACAGACAAATATGATTGTTAAACCACATCTAGCAAAAGAGCACTCAATTTAAACTTTTGCTGCGGATATCTGATAGAAATATACTGTATATTGTTGAATAGTTGTATATAAATAAGGTTTTTGATGCATACAATGGCCAACTCTGTAAATCTTGCCTGCAGTATTTGCCCCTAAATTCTGTTTTGGTCCTGCCACAGCATGATTTGTCATTGGTTTTTACAGCCTCTATCATCTTTCTTCCTTTACCCATTCCTTTACACTCCAGAATAGACCTGGGCATATTATATTCCACTAAAAATATATGTGAATCAAAAGAGAGAATGGCAAGTTCTCTTCCCCGCAATTGTAAAGAAGCAATTCAGAATTCTAAACCAATTACAACTAGGAAGGTAAACATCTCGCAGCTGAGTAATGTCCTTTGATTAGGTTAGGCTAATGATTGGTCACCAAGCTCGTGCCCCGGCATTGATCTCATCTGTAAGTGAAAAGGACGCGAGACAAAAAGGAGACCGAGCTGGATTTATTGTTTTAGAGTTAGTAATGGATCATACTCGGGAGGCCCTAAGTGAATTGGGTAAAGGTCGCTTGCGCTGCTGTGACTTTTTCATGTTTTCGTTTGCATCTTGGCTATGTCTGGTTGGTGCTCAGTTTGAGTGATTCAAACTTTCAGAGCTGCGCCGGCACTTACAGTAAACGCAAAGTCATTTTGGTATCACCAACTAGAGCTGCACAAGTAATGCAAATAAGTTGAAATTAAAGTTTAAATGGTCACAATTATAAAATTGTAAAGATAAGATAAGATAGTTCTTTATTGATCTCATCTACTTGTGCCATCAGGAAGAAAAAAGGTTTGCAAACAGTAGTAATAATACTGGAATAGGATAAAAAGCTAAATTTAGCATTCATCAATAAAAAAATAAACTGTATAAACTATATAAAGACATCTCTTATGTAGATTGGGTAAAAAAGTGTACATAGGCTGCAATTATTTTGGTACTATCATGTACTATCATGTACGCTGAATACAACACAAAATCAGTCTCTAAACAGATTTATTATGTATCAAACCCACAAACTGTAGTTTAGAACTCCACATGTTCTGAAATGCATGTGATTCTTGGATTAGTTTAGCACAGTGGTTCTCAGTATCCCCAGTGTAACAATGAGTTTTCCATTCAAACTACATAAACTATGTCTCCTCAATTTATTTTTGTATCACAAAAAAACCCAGAGGGCTAATATGATTTGGCGACTCCCTAGGATTATTTTACGACCCCTATGGGGGTCCCAATCCACAGGTTGAGAACCACTGGTGATTTGGCCTTCACTCAAATGTTAATGCTTCTAGAGGTGCTTTAAATATGTGCATAGAACCCAATCAGTGTTTTTAACATAAATAACTAATTTTATTGCAATATAGCCAGTATGTATGCCACATACTCTAGAGCAGTGTTTTCCCAACCAGGGGTATGGGGACCTGTAAAGAGTGAGATTTTGAGAGTGTTTAGAATCAGAATCAGAATCAGAATAGAATTTATTGCCATTGTCAATGGTTTCACAGACTAGGAATTTTCTTTGGTGTTCTCGTGCAACATGAAACATAAACTTGTAATAATGATAATGATAGCTGTCTTTTACCTGATAAATTGGAGTTTTTGTCATTTGCTTTCTAACTAATCATCAAAACCATCGAAGCAGGGGGTACTCAGAGAATAAATGAAAGGCTGCTTGAATCGGCTGCTTGAATTAAACTAAACTTCTTTATGCATATCCAAATATTACAAGTGTGCTGCTCAAGTTTGGATTTGTTTTCTACACTCTTGGTTTTCAGTCTGTGTTACCTGAGAAGTGTTGTGCTTATGTTGTAGGTATGTATCTGCGGTGCCCTCCCCTGCTACTCCAGGATCTCCCCCTTCAGAGATGTCCGCTCCTTTGTCCAGCCTGGCCATCTCAGTCCCGTCGGTGGCTCTGAGTCCGTCTGCTGAAGAGGAACGGCCGCTGTTGCTGTCGAGCACACAACAGCGCAAATGTATGAATCACAACCAACACAAGAGGACCTCGGCCCACTACAACCACGGACAGGACGCCCTCAGCCTTCCTTCCAGCCCGCTCCTTTTTAGGGAGCACAGTAACTATGACACCGCTGCCAGCCACATGGAGCTACCTGAGAAGTTACTTAAGACAAACAACAACATAGATGAGTACAACTTTAAAGGACCAACAGTCGCCAATGGCCATGTGCTATTCAATGAGGAGGCTGGTGACGGCATGTTTGAGAGTGAGACAGAGGAGTCTCAGGGGGGGAATATATCCCTCCTCAATGGGGACACGACAACTGCCCCATTGCTCAGGGCTAGGACTACCCCAGCATCACCAAATGATACTCCACAAGCCCCGTCATGTAACACTACAACTACAATACAAGAAGATCCAGTTGCTGTGTGAGATAAAGCTGAGAATTTGAATAAAGGAGAGTACGTAGTTACAACTAAACCTTTATTTTCTATAACTTGCATATTTGCAGTGTAAAACGATATAAATTTAACATTTTATTTTAGTGATATAGTGAATTACAAAACAACAAAAAAGGTTTATATTAAAATGTACATGTGTCCGTCTTGTAGGTAATGTGCCATACTCAAGTATGTTAGCAAAAGTTCACAGTGTATTTCCACGCAGAAAGAACAAGTGCCTTTCTGTTTGGATGCTTAAGGAAACCGCAGCAGTGCATTCTGGGCCATATATTCATCTTAATCCAGTTAACAATCCTACATAATGCTGGCTGCCTTATTGTCTAACATGTGGAGATGCCCACTGACATGACAGTGTGATCAAAATGTGTGAGTCTGCTGAGATGCATGCTGTGAAAGGAATGACTATTTGTCCATTATATCACACAGATCAACGCTTCAACTGTTTGGTTTTCAGTCACAACTCTAGAAAATACACTTGCGAGGGCAGGACTTTGCTTTAGATAGGTCACAAACACAAGGATTTATGTTCGTAGCACACGCAGATTCCCCCAGAAGTGAAAAAGTAATGCTCACGTGTGACTAAAAATACAAAAGGATAATGTTTTTATAGGTCCGTACGACACACTCTGCATGTCAGCTACATTGAACACACACAGACAAATGTGTATTATTCAAAATGGATGGTGTGAAATGCTTAAGGTGAACGTTTACATTTCAGCGGAAGCATGAGTGGATACATTCTCCTGATGTCGTCATGTCAGCAAACACATTTCAAGACACAAAAATAAGCAGTGATACAACTACATACTGTATGGCCTACTATACGGGGCTCTTCTCAATGGATGCTGCAACATCATTGGAGTCGTTTGTCGAAAACTGTGCAAGTGATTCTCGACTTATTTGTTAACGGTCACTAACAGGGCTTATGCTTAATTTAATGGAGTTGTGTGACTTGTAAATCCACGATGCGTTTATTGATGTACATACACAAAAATCATGTTTCTAATAAAATGATATGAACACACACCCCTCCTTTTTATTTTCACAACAGTCTATTCTTCTGTATACACTGTAGCCTACTACCAACCCAGTGTGAGCAATGTAACCACTCTACAACATTCATGAAATTGTAAGCATTAATATTTTAGTGAAAAATCTTTTGGAAGCCACAAGGTTAGGGCAGCTCTTTATAGTAGTAAGCATAGTAAAAGGGGAGATGGAGTAATAGTATTAAAACCTTGGCTTGAGTACAGATTAAATGTAAAGGGCCTACGTTATGCAATTTAATTCTATTCATGATATCATACTGCAAAAAGTGATCTCTTGATAAGTTAAATTCATAATATTCAACCTAATTCTGGGTCATTTTAACTTGCCGAGTGAAATTATCTGCCAATGGAACAAGTATTTTTGCGCTGAAATTAAGAAAAAACTAAAAATTATTAGATAATAAATCTAAATTTACTTGAATTTATATGCTTTTTCTCATATTAAGTGCAAAAATATGTGTTCTTTTGGCAGATAATTTTACTTGGCAAGTCAAAATTACTTATTAAAATAAGGTAAAATATAGACCCATTTATTGTTTATAAACAGTCCGGGCTTAGCTGGAGGCGGAAAGCTACCTCCCTATCTATTTCCACAGTAGCGGTTGTCATAGTGACGATAAACAAATGTCTCACTGTTGTTGTAAATATCAGATAAAACCTTATTTCATCGTCTCAAATGCCATTCCTCTTGTTCATGCACCTTAAGCCATTACAGGACCACATTTTTTAGTTGTAGTTTTACACTTATAATCGCTAGTTTTAGTTTAATCTTATTTCTCTTGCTCACTTCCTGCCTCCAGGCGATGTCACTGATGATGTAAGCAGTGAAGGTCTAATGAAGCATCATAGTCCCGCCCACCAGGTACACGCACGTGCCTCGGTGCAGAAAGTAATAATCCCATTCAAAAATTGCATAGACTTTTTTAAAAATTCTAATTGTACGAATTTAAAAGCACGATGGAGGCTAATCAGCTACATGCTAACTGCTAGCCATAGTGCAGATATTTTACAAACAAGAAAATACCCAATACTTGAAAACAGGGCGAAATATTTTTTATAACTTTTTGATTTATAATATTTTGGATACTTTTTTAATTTTGTATTGTGTGTTTTATGCCCATAAGTCTCCACGTAGCTGATTAGCTGCAAGTCTATGCAATTTTTGAATGGGATTATTACTTCCGGCACTGAGGCGCGTGTGTGTACAGACGAGCTGGTGGGCGGGACTATGATGCTCCATAATGAATTCAAGCAAATTGAAGTGATCAAAATATCACTTTTTGCAGTGCAGTTGTTTTCACGTTCTAGAATTCTTTTTCACCTGGGGCTCCCCGTACAATACAACTCTATGGAAGAGAAACAGTTTTTGAAAGAAATTTCCCCAAAAAACATTTGACAAATCTTGTACCGGATCATTTTTTGATAGTGGTTGGATTCACAAACCTGCCATATTATTCTCATGGCTGAAAGTCCCTTCTACTGGCCAACATCACCCACATGTTTTTGAATATTGTCACCACTCTTCTACACCTTTATGGGAAAATAATTAGACCTTAGTTCATGTGTTGACAGAGAAGACATTGGACTTTAGGACAGTTTTTGTTTCATGTGGATTGGCCATGGAATTACAAAGAAATTAGCTATAGACCTTTCTCGGCTAGCAGAACTTATGTTGCAACAATGGGTTGCTACAAGAAATTCAAATCAAAACATTGTATATCTCTATGCTCTGACCATTGGTGGGCAGCAAAAGTCACATGACGGGTCCTGAGCTCTGACAAACAAGCATTTGTGGAATTGTTGGAATGGAACGCGGGCCTGTTGGTTGGCATTCCGCTGATTTGCTCCAGCCGCTGCATGTTATTAGCTGTTCTTTACAATGGCTTTACCGGTCTTGACGCTCTCCAAGACGGTTCAGCACTTGAGTGGTCAGGTCAGACAACGATATCTGAACAAATGCTCGTTTGTCGGAGCTCAGGACCCGTCATGTGACTTTTGCTGCCCACCAATGGTCAGAGCATAGAGATATACAATGTTTTGATTTGAATTTCTTGTAGCAACCC
>OMNZ01024562.1:0-10081 GCA_900303255.1 Lesueurigobius sanzi | reverse complement strand
TGTGACGCGTTGCACCCAAACGCGGCTCCGTGATATGTTTGCTATAGAAAATCTGCACAAGGTGCTCTTTTAAGCGGCTGCAGCTGCCTCAGTCTTCATTCACAAAGTTAGTTTCTTTATCATTAAAGCTTGATTCAATACATCGCTGCCAGATATGCACCAAAGAGACGGTCGCCTTTCACTTTCACCCAGTCAAACCTCGTCACGCACACACATGTGCGCACACACCGGACCAAAATACACGTGTTCTCTTTCCTCGACATAACAATATTAAGGAAACATGGTGAAGCGGTTTATATTTGTAGTTTTATATTGAATACAATGAAATATATCTGCCAGGTGACTGATAATGTTGTCATATTAATAACAAACTGCAATCAGGCATCTTAATTAAAGTGCATACATTTAGTCGACTAGTAAAAATGTTAGTCGACTGAGACGCCACCGACTGATTAGTCGACTAAATGACTACAAGGGGGCAGCCCTACTTGTGTGCTGAAAGATGAGTCCTTGATCTTTGTGCCAGTTTTTGTTTTATGTGGATAGGCCCAGTCATAATAAAGATATTAGCCATTACTCCAATCAAAAACATTTTGAGTTATAACATAGTTATCACCATATGTTTTCATAAATCATGTTACAAATCATTTTCAGAGAGCAGTTATTGTTTTGCTAGCCCTTGCATCTTCACACATGGATGGGTTTTGTGTTTTAATATGGAGAACATTCCTTAACTTCAGTGCGTATTGTAATACTTTACTTTTACTTCACCCATTAAGGCATGCATTGAGGACTCAGGATCCCGACTTTATTAAAGTCGAGCTCCCGACTTTGTAACTCTGTAACTCAGGATTTTATTTTTTATACACTGCTTTTTCTTCTCCGTAAGAAAAGCAGTGTATATGGATACATGGGTTTCCAGTGACGTCACGCATAGTTGTGGCCATCATCTTTTGGCCTGGGGTGGAATTACCACACTACAATACGATACCATCACCACAACAATCAGTAATACACTGCTCACTCAGAAGGTAAATAAAGGTCAACTGATCGAACACCGTATTTGTATGTCATTGTGATGAATGCTACAGGGCAAAAAGAGGCCCTAGAGAGCACATGGGTAAACAAACAGCACATTGCTATGTTTACAAGGCAAAGACACAACTAGTGGCAGCAGCCAGGACGCACAGAGCAAGAGCTACCACACAGACCAAAGATCTATTTCCACTCCTACGACTAAATGAACACATCAATTTCTACTGTTTGTAGTGTCAACAGAGCCTCAGTCAGAGTCCGTGTTTAGGCTGCAAAAGCCGTTTGCATGTAGCACTAACGGCTAGCCTCTATAGACTGTGAAAAAATTACAGTAATACCTCAGCTCTTACCTCTGTCACATGTTGTACCAAGGCTATATGTTTAGACTGTGGTTCAGGGCGTCCTCATGGACAGGTTTATGCTTGTAACGCTAGCTGGTTAGCAGCAGCTGTAGCTAATATGGTCACTTTTGCTCATTTTCAGATGTAGCATCTTGGGTTCAGTCAGTGCAGACCATAGATATAAAACATAGAGACGCATAGGCTGATACACTGTTGTGCTAGTCAGCGGGCCTGAAAATGGCGTACCTGACCACTGAGGTCATGTGACTGAAACACATGTATATGGAGCCTCTATGATAGTTAAAATGTAGATTACAAATATACATACAGTAAATGTAAAGTTTCAGAACCACCAGTTTCATTGCAGACAAAGGATGTTAAGCCGTCATCTGTACTTGATAGTGAATGAGTTGGGGACGTTTCACCACAGAAGCTTTGTCAGCGACTGATGATCTTTATTTGGCAGCAGGACGAATATATCTCGATACACTTGGGGGGGTTTAAACTTATAATGATACCACCTGCCTTTTTTGTAATTAAACTTTATTGTTGATTTAGCACCAGCACAGTGGAGGTTTTTGAACAAGGAGACAAAGCCCACACTCCACAGACGTGTTACTAAATTCATCTTTCCCTTTCTCCTCAGACCACATCATTTCTCTTAGTCATTGCCTTTCTGATCGCACGCGTTGCCCTATTAGAGATAACAGGACCTTTGGCAGTTGGCAGTTTCACGTGTGACCTTTCCGTGTGAAGCCGACTGCAAACAGCTGTGTATTGAGTGGAGCATAATGCGCGGCTGAAGTGCCACCTTGATCAGGTTCGGTCAGGGAGAGCTGTTCCCGCCTTTGTTCTGGAAAATGAGAAAATTAGTCACCTTTACATATGCACCGCTGTATTCGGGTGAACATGCGCACTCCTGACCTCGCCGTGTCTTTTGCGGGTTCCGTCGTGTTCACAAGTATTCTGTCACTTTCGCTTTGTCTCGCCGTTCCTCCTCATCACTGCTCTTTTGCCGCTCGATGGTTTTGGATTTGAACTTGTGTTTCTTGCTTGGATTCAGTTCATATCTCCCCCTGATTTCTTTTCTTATGTTCGTCTGTGTCTTTTTGTTTTATTTGTTTTAATAATAATAATAATAATAATAATACATGCAACTTATATAGCGCTTTTAAAGGACACAAAGACGCTTTACAGACAGGAAACAAAATAAAAGACAAACAAAAGGGGCCAGGGGGTTTTACCAACCTCATCCGATGATTGATGCCTGAATGTTAGCTGCTTAAGACTTAGATTATTCACAACTCCATGGTCATGATGTATTTTTAAATATAAATGTACTTATTTCGGGGTTTTTTTGGCCCAGAGGCATATTGAACAGGGCAGTGTATGCACACCCCTTACTGATTCTTTGTTTTCATAACCATTTTCAGCAAATATTTAAAGTTTTATGAGTTAGAGTTTCTGGTAGTTTTTCTCTGTCATCTCCATGGTTATGCATTCATTGTGGAGATACTTCCATCAGCAGAGAAACCCTAAAAACAATTGATCTTGGAGCATCATAGAGGCCGCTGTGATGGAAACAAAAGGCACCATACTAACCGCCCATACAGCCACTGGGTTATTAAAAGGTCAAATATGCACTAATATAAAGTTGTTCCAAGCCTATATAAGACTTTTGTTGCTAGGCTTACAAAGCATAACCTTATTACATCTAAATACCATTTGTTTGTTCAGGAGAATATTGATAGGATAGTTCCACATGATTTTAGGCAATACAGTATGTGGCCCATATGGACAAGTGCACAGGTGCTTGTGGTTGTTTTGGGTTCCATGTGACTTGGCCTGCAAATGGGCATTTCCATCCATTTTGAATTTGTAAGTCTTTTGGGAAAATCCTTTCTGGGCTTCATGTCATGCTACAATGAGCCATTTGTTGAACTGGCAACAAGGTAAAGGATGCAGACAGTCAGCCAGCTTTTAAATGGATCCATTGCTTATAAGCCTACGGTATCTGGGGAAAAAGTACAGAAAAAATATATTTTCCTTTAGATGGCACATTTTGATGCCTGGCGGGTCCTGAGACAGCACTAAAGAAAGTTACTTGGTTGTTTCAGCTCAAATAAATGATTTTTAAAAAATCTAAAGAAATAGTCTGTTATGGAATAAATTACCATTATTGTTCTGTTTTATGTTCTCGATGACCAATAATTTAGTTTTCACCTTATTCAGGAAGTTGCAATGGGGGCCGCCATCTTGTGTTTCTGGTCAAACTGCAGGTCTGACTTGAGCTGATTTGTGGCTTTGATGTTTGTTGTTGGTGAAACATTTACAACAAACTGCTGTGTAAGTATATCCATCAGCTTTGGTCCTTTATAGTTCCTCACAGACAATTAGCTCATTAGAATGACAACGAAGTAAGTGATAATATCGCTAAAAATAATTGTAGGTGTCATTCTTCCACTGAAACTAAATAACATCAAAATAAAGCCATGATAACGTACAGTATGTCCTTTTTTCTTCATTCCCATTTTATTTTCTTCACTCTTTTACATTGACAACAATGGAAATCCCAGCTTACAGGAAGTGCTAATGCAAACAGGAAATGCTTAGACAACAAAAGTGAACGGGGCTGAATAAGATGAATGGGTCTCGAAAAAAGTATCATGCAGGATCTGGTATCGTAAACCAAGTATCGCTAAAGTACTGGTATAAAAAAAAATAAACAGTACTCCATAGATGGTTAGATGGACTAGTGTTGAAAACCAGCACATGTGGTATAACACTTAAAACAATGCATCTGGTTTGTCCACTGTTATTGTTATGTCTATATTCAATAAATAAATAAAATAACAAAACAAAACAGATCCATTTTGCAGTAATAACATGTGACCCCCCCTTGAGACACTCTATCCTCAAGGGCAGTAAGAGGCTTCACAGGATGTTATAGCAATCAGTTATACGATAATATATGATAAGGTTCAACATTTGTACATTTCTTTTTCTCTTTCTTTTAAAAACCATAATGCTACGTAGGCCCCTGCCCTCCATCTGAAATGATGACATCAAATCATCATGAGCATATTCATTTCCAGCCACACTGTATTTCCACTCCATGTAACAGTAAATAAACACAGAACAATTTCCCAGTTGGGCGCCGCAACATGTGATTTTGAGTTTGATTGTTTCCGTTTGTAGATGCAGATGTCTGTGTGTGTGTATGTCTGTGCTGTGGAAAAGTACAGAATGGTAATGATATCCTACAGCAGAAGTTCCAGCCGTGCAGCGATAATCATTTCTACAGGATTAAGACCTGACCCACATGGGCCCGACATATTAGTATTCAGAGGGAGAACCGCGGCGCACAGGGATCCAAACAGCAGCTCAGAGGATGGAGGGGAATGAGGGAATAACATGGGAAAGGAATCTTCTGTTGGAGGTAAACATAGCTGAGCTGCAGCAGACCTCTCTCCTCGATGGAAGGATCCTGGGTGGTTTTGATACCAGATGTGCAATGTTGGTTCAAGCACATTGCATTTGGACAGAGGTGGGAGAAACGTTTTAAAGTTGTTTGGTGAAAGTATCTTCACAGAATTATTTCTTATATTAAAAATACTCAAATAAGAATAAATTATAATGTTGCTATGTGTCTATTATTTAGTATGTACTATCCGTGGACCTCTGGGGGGCCTCAGAGGTACAGCAGGGGGGCCCCCAAAGCTTGCCTCCAAAAGAGTAGACAAGAAAAAGAGTTTTGAAGGACATTTGTATATAGTATTTGTTACATTTTGCAAATGTAACAAATATGTTTTTAGCCCACAGGCATTGCTGTCTGTGTAGGTTCTCAGTCATACAGGAGTTGTCCATCGTAGGCAAAGATTCTTCAGTCTTCATCTGTACTCTGACGTTGAAGTGTAGGACGTTTCAATCTTAGTCCAAAGATCGTCATCAATTTAATAAAAACTTGAACACGTTCGCGGGTCTCTTTAAAGTAAACCAGAAGGAGGAGTTAACCTCTAAGCCTTTACTCTCTTGGAACTAAAGGTAGGAAAACATCTTAGCCTATTCATACTTAATATGACTTGTTACCTCTCTATTGTCTGACCCCTAAGTTCTAAGTCTGTCAACAGGAAGTTAACTCCTCCTTCTGGTTTATTCTTAAGAAACCCATGAACGTGTTCAAGCCTTTATTAAGCTGATGACGATCTTTGAACTAAGATCGAAACGTCCTACATTTCACGAGTACAGATGAAGACTGAAGAATCTTTGCCTACAGTCATTGCTATTTGTTCTTTTATGGGCAATGTAAGCTGTAAAACATTACCAGTTCTTTGGAATACATCGAATTATTAGTAATGGGGCTCCCCTATGGGTAATTTGGATCAATAAAGGGACCACCACAATCCAGACTTTAGGAATGACTGATCTAATTAATCTAAACCAGTGGTTCTCATCTGGTTTATCTTACGGATGTTGTGGGAAGACATTTTGTTATTTTGTTGTGAGGAATAACATACATTCCTCACAACAGAGAGATCTTGAATCTAGCATTGATCATATACGGCTGAATAACAACAAAAATAAAGGTCTTCAACCCATTCAGGGACATTACATCTGGTCGAGACATTTCATTCGTGTGTGACTTATTTTTGATCATTCTTGATGTCTGATATTGATTTGTTTTTGTCCATACCGACCTTTCAGATGACTTCTGTTATGATATTGGGCGTTACAAAAATAAATTGATTGATTGATTGATTCATACATACAGTAACAGTTATTATAAGTTTATGTGAACCCATTTGTGCTATGCTTTTTTCATGTCCTGTTACTTCCTTTTTATACTTAAATAGCCCAAATGCTTGTTCTAATATTATGAGGTAGTTTGCATTGATTATACAGTATATAGGAACAAACATGATCACATGCTCCTTTAACTGTAGTGTAACGCGACTTATCTTGCTTGTATTGGGCTTTTTTGAAAATTCGGGACTTCAAGATTATTAGACAGCATAATGACAATTTAACAGGTTTACCAGCACTTCAAATTGTCAGTGGTGTGATTGAAGACTTGATAGCACAACATCTCTTTGTAATTACAAAGTTTCGCAAACAGCTTTTCAGTGGGCCCCCATTCGGATCTTTCATTTGCATTTGTTGTGGGTGTGATCGTGCAGCAGATGGGCTGTTGAAATAAAGACGAGGCTGAACCACTGGCCCACTCACCGTGCCCCGGAGAAAATCTATTAAAGGCGAAGTGTGTGTATTTTGGAAATATTTCTGTGATCAGTGGTCATTTTAAACACATACCCACCTGTTTTACTACAATCTGCAAAAGCTAACTAAGGTAAATGTGTAGTAACAAACCATTTTTTTTTTTTGCCTTGACACATGTGACTAAACTGGGGGGATTTCCTCTGGGTGGGTCAGTTATCAACCAAAAACATGCACAATAGGTAAATTGTGAGCATGCATCTAGTGCAATATCAGGTCATCATCAAATTCAAGAACATGAACCATTACGGCAACTGCAGCGAGACGAGTGGCTGGTTGCGTTCATGTGAAACGCATGAAACAAAAACTGTCACAAAGTTCAATGTCTTCTCTGTCAGCACATATGAACTAAGGTCTAGTTTATTTTCTCATAAAGGTGTCCAAAACTGGTGACAACATTCAAAAACATGTGCATGATGAAGTCCCTACTTCAATAAAGGACATTTTATACTCTCAGATTTGTAATTTGTCCTTTTGGCACTTTAATCTGTTTTTCATCACCTTAGGGCCTCTAGTGTATTTGTTGGACACCATGTGCATGATGTTGGCCAGTAGAAAGGACTTTCAGCCATAAGAAAAACATGGCAGTTTGTGAATCCAATCACGATGAAATTATTTTTATTTTGGGAAATGTCTATCAGAAACATCGGCACCTGCCCTTGAAATTCTCAAACATGAATGCAACCTTGGGTCAAATGAAGAGTAAACATTTTATATCTTATTACATTAGTGAAGTATATCCTTAACCTGACCTTCCTCATGCGTTGAGTCACATTGATATGACTCTAAATAAACATTAAAGATACATCACTGCATTGTAAACAGACACATTAGAACAACTGTGGTGACATTACAGAGCTTAGTGTCAAGGATAATTTTCTGTTCCTTCTGCAAGGCCGTCCACAGTTGTCATATTGCTACTTAGTAATGCTGATAAGGTATGTAAACACTTGGAGTGGATTCTCTGTCTCAAACATTTGAGGGATTTAACTCTACACACACACATTCTTGGACAGACTCATCTGTGACGCACGTGTGATTGGTTCTTGTGTATGTTTCCCGAGTGGATCTCAAGGCCACTTGGCTTTGAAATGAATTACACCGACTCATGGATAATACCTGGCTCTTTATGCAATCAATTAGAGTCCGGCATAGCGCTGCTTCTGTTGTCACACACAGAATAATGGCTTCCCTCGAGCCCAATGGACCGTGCGTAAATCGGGCTTATTGTATATTTTAATGACGGGATGCTGCTTATTCATCATTTAAAGATTGCCCACTGTGATAGGTGTGTGTTTTGGTTTGTGCAAGAGGTTGATTTTAGATGTTTTTTTCAAATGCTATTGTTTGCTTATGTTGCGCACTGCACGCCTGCTCAGCATAAAATACATAATATGTTTTCTCGAGCATGAATGCCTATGATATTGCGTGCAACATCCAAAAGTCATATCTGCCTGCTTTATATTGTCTGGGTGCGCAATCATGCAGATGCACTCCCAATTTTAAATTTGTGTGTGTAATTGAAAGGTGTTTTTTCTTGTTGGCTGGTGGAGAAGCTGATGGTATACAAGGTGAACTTTGCAGTTTCTATAGAAACCAGAGTCTTAGCTGTGTTCCCTTATAGTCATGATCCTCAGGGACAAAAACAGAAGTAACACTAAGCTTTGATTTGCTGCTTTTTGAAATTACTTTGTTAGATTTATGAAGAAATATTGGATAGTGACTATAGCCGATCACCATCTTAAAGGAGACATATCATGCTAAATCGAGTTTTATGACCTTTAAACCAATGTTGTTCCCTCGTCAAAAACAGACCTGGTGTGGTATTTCACTTCATTCACACATTTTTTTATTAATCCTGTTTGCGTTGTTCCATGATTTCTGCAGCGCTTCGTTTTCTACTTCCTGGTAATGGGGAAATGCCCAGATGTTCGGAAAGGTTAATGGGCTATATGCACGGCGAGCCCACGTGACCAACTTCCTAGTTCGGGGACCGGAGGCGCATTTCCGCCCTGCATCAAATTGCATTGAATTATTAGCAGGTCTCAGACAAATCCAATGTGAAGATAACGTGGAGCATAGCGATTGACTGATGGCAAGTCAGTGAATGCTCGTTCAAAACTTTGCGCTAGTTTAATTTTTTATTTGGTGTTAGCTTCAACAAAAACACCTCTCGGTATGAGCACAGACGTTCCTTCCAATGAAGTGGTTACATCTGACGTAATGTCTTTAACCAGCTGCTGGTCACATGGTATCAGTCACTCGCTGTCCGCTGACAAATCTTGTGGTATTTCTTCATTTGTGTGAGATATGCTAACTACTCAATGCAAATTAATAGGGAGAGGAAGGGCGCTACCCAGTCGGAAGTCACGTGGGCTCGCTGTGCATATAGCCCATAGAGGGAAAAGTGTGATATAAACAGATATTGGTTTTGTTTTCACCGACACTGAGTCATGTTGCATTGGGCCTATGGGGACTTGTGACGTAATGTTGGTATTGTCAATTTGGTGATTATTACAGCAGGTAGCCTACCATCGTTGACCTGCTTCGATCCAAAAGAAAAAATTATTACTAACTTTATTTACCTTAAATATACAGTGAACAATGATTAAAAAAATAGTTAAAAATGAGTTATGTTCAAGTATTTTAGTAAGTAAAATGATGAAAATACATTATTATTCCACATTTTTAAAGCCAATTATCCAATAATAAGCCAGGCCAAGTCCTCATCCCTGGCTCTACTATTTATGAACATCGTGTCATCCTCACAGAGGCATTATGAATTTATAAAATGTTAAATCAATGCACAGGGATTTTTTAAAGATTTATATGCATGATTCAAGATTCAAGATTCTTTATTTGTCAAACCATTTGAATGGTCCGAAATTATGTTTCTCTCATCCTTGATTGTGGGGCGGGGGGAGGGGAAAGAGGGTAGGGAGGGAGGGGAGGGAGTTCAGCTTCCCGATGGCCCTGTGTACGAAACTGTTCCTCAGTCAACTGGAACTGACCCGTAGATTCCGCAGTCTCCTCCCTGAAGGCATCACCCTGAAGAGACTGTGTGATGGGTGCGAAGGGTCCCTGGCGATTTTGATGGCTTTGCGGGTGAGACGGTTGGAGTACATGTCCTTAATAGAGGGGAGAGGGGCTCCACAGATCTTCTCCGCTGCTCTCATGATGCGCTGGAGGCTCCTTCGACAGGAGACAGTGCTGGCACCGTGCCACACAGTGATGGAGCTGGTCAGGATGCTCTCTATAGTCCCTCTGTAGAAGTTGGACATAACAGAGGCTGGGACTTTGGCTCTTCTCAACTTGCGGAGAAAGTAGAGACGCTGATTACTTTTCTTGACCAGTGATGTGGTGTGCATGGTCCAGGAGAGCCTCTCTGTGATGTGCACACCCAGGAACTTAGTGCTGGTCACCCTCTATAA
>OMNZ01024561.1:0-45820 GCA_900303255.1 Lesueurigobius sanzi | reverse complement strand
AAAGCTGCCTGACCCAGCTAAACGTCTGTGACTCGGGGAATCCTCCACAGCGCGCATCGCGCAGCCCCCGACTGGCTTAACCTGTGCTCCGGTGTGCCAAACATTGTTCGTAGCAGTAGCTGGTGGTGGGGCAAAGTGAGCGGCCAACTGCCCTCTGAAGGCAGGAGGGTCAGAGGTGAGCGCGCTGACAGTTTGGGGCACGTGTGTAATTGTTATTTGGAGACGTGATGCGCTTGTGCCATGTGTTGTGGTGGAGGTCACAGAAGTAACGCTCAGAGAGAGCACTAAATGCGCACAGGGACTCTTACAGTATAAATAAATAAAATAAATAATAAAATTAAATTATATATCAGAAAATAGTTCCGACGTCCAAGTCGACTCCGTGGGTTTTTCTTCACCCTCTGGGTTTGCTGATTTGATTAATTACAAGCTATTTACGAAAGTAAAAAAATAAAGCTTTAAATCCTCCTCAAAATGAGCCAGTGCTCCTTCTAATATTAAATAATGATGTAGTTGTTATCTCTACACTTCCAAATGCCTCACACACTCACTCATTCCTGTGGAAATCATAGTTTTTGCGAGTTAAACCAGCGTTAAACATACCCCAACAAGCGTTTAAAGTTTTCTATTGTAATTTGCCATGCGGACATTAGTGCCTCGTGAAACGGGTTTTAAATTTGAACGCATCCTAAACGCACGATTATGAAAGTTTCCCATGTGTAAACCTTAAAAAGCATTGTGAAATCGGCCCAACATGTCCCTCCTCGGCCCAGTGTCTCTCCTGTCAGTATTGATTAAGTTTCAATTGTTTGTCACCAACATTGTCCTTTTTTCTGCAAGTATTCTGTTATTCATAATAAAATAGAAATAAATAATAATGATTTTGGGGGGAAAACATATTGAATCATTTGTGACCATCTGCAAAGTTAATTAATTAATTTAATTTCATTGTGTTTTGGTCCTTACTATATACAGTATATTGACAATTCTAGGTTTAATCCATTTTTTCTAGTTACAGGTATGGAATAACATTGTTCTGTCCTTCCTTCTGAAAAAAGACCCACGTGTCTAATCATAAAGCTTTTTAATCAATTGTGAACTAGTGGGCTAGTTGCTGGCACATTACCGTGACAGTATTCTCTCTCAAACTTGTGAAACATGATTCTAAATCCCTGTGAAGAATGGGGATGCTTGAAACGTGTTAGGAAAGTTGTGTGGAGTTTGGACGTTCTCCCCGTGTCTGCGTTGGTTACCTCCGGGTTCTCCGGTTTCCCCTACCACTAAAAACATGTACAAATGATCAGGATGAATGAGAGTGTGTTTGTGAGTGCGAGTGTGGGACAACGGATGGAAATTAGCCCAAGACTACAATCCGGAGTGGTGTGTTTACATGCTTGGTTCTCATGTGTGTTCATTAACCTGCACTGTCCCAACCAAATAAACAAAAAATAGAAATAAAACAAGTAACAGTTAAAGTTGAAAATGTACATGTACGGTTTCATAGTTTGTAAAAAAAAAAAAAAATCTGAATTGAAATTGACAGTTCAATTTTCACGAATATATGTATCAAAATAACAAATACAGGTTACGGATACAAGAAAAAGGAAGATGGCGTGAAAACTTCTGATACAGTCCCACCTTTAACCACAATTATAACTTTACCTGAATGCCAGGGCAGTTGATGTCAATGGGGTCGCTCCACTCTGATGTGCTGTGATCTGAGGAGGTCATAAGCTGCAAAGTGGGCAGTGCATCTTTCTGTCTGCACTCGGGGAAACTGGAGAAGTGGTGGTACAGCTCATGGTGCAGGGAGCAGTTGGCCGGCAAAGGAAGGCAATGGATCTCAGCCCGCGGAGTCTCTAAACAAAGATCAAACCAATAACGTTGTTAGTTTTAATGTATTTTTAAAAGAGGCTCAAATTCCAGGTTATTCTCACCTTTACAAGTTTCCTTCAGCAGCAGGGGGATGGGGCACTTGTTGTGGATGATCATACGTGGACAGGGGTCTTCACTGAATGTAATGTACGTCACCCCGAGGTGCTCCTGATACGTCAGCACCAACGCTCTGCACCACACAGAACATAAACACAGCCATAAAGATAAATCATAAGCAAGAATCGCCCAATACACCACAAACCGATAAGAGTCCCACCCACCACAACAAATCACCACAATGACCAAATCCCTCAGAGGATGAATGAGACCAGGCCAATCATGAGGCTTAGTTTATTACGTGGGTTGTGAGACAAATTAAAGTGGTCAAATGAGTACTACAATTTAATCTCGCTTTCACTTTGAAATAGTAGAAGTACGGTTTGCGTTGGGTATAGGTACAGAAAGCAATGGGTCATAATAGAGGCCTAGCAAAGGGGGAATGAAGTCTACTGTGCCAATCATTGTTAAACACTATTTTAAGTGTTTTCAGACTATAAGCAAATCTAGGCCACAAAAATAAAGCCAAGTCAAAATCAGGTCCCTGTGAATGTTTTGACAAAGCAGATTGTCCGCTAGAAGTGAAAAACTGGCACTCGAAGTTAGCGATTATCATGTAGCATGAAGCTAACGTTAGCCTTATGGTTAGCATTGCCTGTTATATGTACAAATTTAGGTCATTGCACCATTTTGATCATCTCCATGTCACTGTATCTTTATGAGGTAGAAAATACATCCATAATTTGGCATTTGTTGAAGTAGTTGTGGAGTAGAGTTTAGATTTAATGCCCAAACCCAAAGCCAGCTGAGATATCACGCATGACATCGTTATGGGTCATGTCCAAACTTCAAGATGTGTGTTTCATTTATTTCATTAATTATTATTTTTGTATCGCTTCATCGCTCATACAAGTGTTTCCGGTCTTTTTACTCCTAGGGATCGGTACGAGTCTTTTTTTTTTACCCCGACCATGGATTTGGGTGCGTGTCATCGAAAACGTTTTTTTGCTACATGAACAGACTAGCACCACTAAGCTCTGATACCAGCTCCAGACCATCAGTGGGCTAAAAAATAGCAGTTTGGTTCCTGTGTGTAATTGTTGAGTTTGTGTTAATGTCACAATGATCACTGAACCAAAATAGTACATTTATGAATTCTGAATAAATACCTCTACACTATATAGAGATGTCTAGAAGAACAGTGTGTGTAACATCTGTAAAAGTGGGATGCCAAGACAGTTCTATCACTGTATTGATTTCAGCAAGTTTGATAAAACCCAGTCTTTATTTAATCTGCAGAACCAACTGTTCACACAAGATAATGTTTTTCTCATGCCATGTTTTTACACAAGACTTACAACATGTAATCCACTGTAGTTTCAAAATGTTTCATTCATTGTGCTTCATTGTGCTTCAGTTAGTTCAATGTTATGTTGAATATAATGGTCAACACATGCACTCTATAGATAGATGACCCTAAATCACGAAAACGTAAGTGTATGTGCATCAGTGGAGACATGAGATAAGTGGAGAGAGGCTAAGTTAGATCAAGTGCTCTGGACCAGTATTGGGTCTGACAGTGGAAAGACTGAGGGCATTTCTTTGTGTGCTTCATCGCCAGACTTTAACAAGCTGTGACTGCTTACGGTGCCTCCTCTCCTTACTTCTCATGCCAGCTAAGAGTTCGGCAACCTGCTCTAAATCGACTGTCCCCGCCAGAAAAAACGCACATGTTCCACCGCACCCACCTGCTGCTCGGGCCACCCCGCGAGTCGGCTTCCCCGGGCACGGACACACTCTGCCGGGGTAGGTCTGGGCGCACTGGGGCAGGCAGGCTCCACTGTGAGGCTAAAGGCTGTGGGAGGAGACTGAAGAGCATGTGCTTGAGAGGCAGAGGGAACTCCACACTGCCCTGGACGCCGGTTTGGAGGAGGTCCCAGCAGGGCACCGAGCACAGTCTACCCCCTGACGGCTGCTCACAGGGAGGCAGGGTGATCACTGTGGTCTCTGGGATCTGGCAGGCCTGGGACAACAGGACATGGTGGCACTTAGGACAGGATCTTTTATAGAAATACAGGTTTCACTCAAACATCACATAATGGCAACATTGTTAGCATACTAATCTCAAAGCAGGTCCCTGTCCCTTCCCCATTGGAGTCCCATCATCTGTAGTGTTTGAGATAATGATTGAAAAAAACATATTTTTGCATTATGTTGTTATGTTGTTATTTACATCGGCTTAATTCTACCTTTATCACCTTAATTTAGATTAGTGTTCCAAACAATATAATAGTTTTATGGTAATGGGAAAAAAAAACTTGGGATTGCTTTAGGTTTGGAGGAAAAATATAGAATATCAAGGCCAATAGATCAATCACAACCTTTTCAGTATAATCAGTATTTATTATTCCGTTTCATACAATTTATTTAAATAGTTTGGCCTTGAATAAAAAAAATTCAACATTCTGGATGACAAGTATGTTTGTTTTTAGGTATTTTTCATTTGTGATTATCAAGTGTCCTCGCATAACTCCCGAGATGTGACGGGATTGGCCAAAGCAAAGACAGTATGGGTTAGGAGGATTAAGATTCTTTGTTTGTTAGATTGCTCAGCCTTTAGGTTAAATGGGGTAAAAGGAAACATGGGACACTAAAAAGGACATTGGGAGAACCCGACCACCAGAGTGACGCAGAGGAGTGTATAAGAGCAGACAGAGACAACAGAAGAAAAAGATTCCAATGATTACAACAAAAGATACGTAGAAAACCACATTATTATTGTACTCTCTTCTTCCCCCCACTGTACTCAGCACAAAATTGGTAGCAGAAAAGTTCTGCCGCGCTGGTTTAGCCTCCAGTGAGCAGGGATTAGCCACTAAGCATGATGAATAGGGCAAGTATAAAGGCATTCCTGCCCTTGTTTGTGGTCTATGTTATTGTTAAGACCAGTGCCTGTTATTTAGAGCTTCTTTTTAAAGTTTTTCAGTCAATTAGCGGCAACTGGCAGGCCCCATCGCAGCCATTTCTGAGGGGATCTGAAAGGAATGACATCACGGTATTGTTGGTCTCTTTGGGGACAAGCAGCAGATGAAAGCGAGAAGAAAAACCTGCATCCAATTCTGGGTGTTTGTCTAATGTCCCTATGAAGTGCCATTGCCACATGGTTAGAGAGAACTGGGGAGCAGCGTGATCTTATGGAAAACGGCTTGCTACATCTCTGCAGCAAGTTAGCCTCCTCTGGGAATCAAAAGACAAAATGCAGGCCTTTATAAATAAATGGAAACACAGACAAAGCAGCAGGCTTATGGTTAGCGAGGTAGCACAACGGTATTCGACTAGACACGTTGGATGTTTTAGTGTTTGGGAGAATTGGTGCGAACAGATAAGCCAGTGGGAATAAAATACTGGCCTTGTCTAGGAGGAAAACTTGCATGTTTGGATAGCTCATGGTGCCAACTCAAACAGTTGTTTTACATCTTTAAACAAATGGAGTAACGTTTAGAAAAATAGCTCGGCTTGACAGCACTGCCATCATTTCATTAGTCAAAAAAGACATCCGCGCACGCTTGCAAAACTTCCCTTTGAAACTTATTGCATTCTTGTCTCGCGGGAGGCAGAAGTGAAGATGATTTAGTGGATTTTGGAGAGGAGGCAGGGTGTTTTTGAGAGTTACCTGGTCGTTGCTTCCCAGAGAGTGCTTTGTCAGCAGAGGTCTGTACTGTATGGTGCGAGAGGTGTTGTTGACCAAAACCGTCCTATCCTCGATCTCAAGGATTTGGATCCCGTGTCTCACAACCGACGACACACAAAACTGGCAGAGCTAGAAGAAAACAACAATGTGACACAAATGAATACAAAAAATACTTTGCTGTTTGCCTCATCACTGGGGAAAGTTTTAAGGAATCCATAAATTTGTTCCGTAATCAGCTACACATGTTAAACAACAAACAATGCTAATGCTATTGTCCCAAAACTTTAGGGGGATTACATGAAGTTTTGACATTAACAATTGTTGCAGTTATTAACAACAGATGGCGCCATTATTCAAGAAATATGTTTCCAAAACAAATAAATTTGAAATGACAGGCGGATTCATATTTCTTTATGAAATTATAGTTCATTCTAAAAAAAAAGCTTAGCAGGGAGAAAGTGACCTGTCAAGTTTCAATTACAGATGATTATGACAAGAACTCGCTACTCCATCTAGTGGCAGAGAAAGGAAAGTAAATCCTCATATACCATAGTGGAGGACTATTTTGTCAGATTATTGTCAGAATCAGATTAGTCTTTATTTCCATTGTCAGTGAGAGGATTCACAGACTAGCAATATTCTTCAGTATACTCGTGCAACATGCAACATAAACTTGTAATAGTGATAAATAATAATGTAACTTTTTATGTAGGGAAAAACAATCTTTATATTTGTGCATATTTGACATTTTAGTGACCCAGTGGCAGTATGGGAGCAGCATGCACCTTTACTTTCCATCACAGCGGCCTCTATCTCGCTCCAGGATCAATTGTATGTGGTTTTTGGTAAGTTTCTGGTACAAAACCCTGAAACAATTGATCGTGGAGCGTCATAGAGGCCGCTGTGATGGAAAGAAAGGCACCATGCTGCACACAAACAGCCACTGGGTCACTAAAGGATGTTATTTTTCATTTAAAAGGTTACATAGTGTCCCTTTAAGATAAAAAATATAATTAAATAGCAAATTTGACAAACCAAAACAGCAGTGTGTGAACAGGTGGATTTACAGATGGACAACACCACAAAGTGCAAATAGAGCAGGTTATTTAGTACACATTAGTCTGTCTGATACAGAGTTGTTAGGTGACATGGAAGGTGATGCTGATTCTTTACCTTCTGTTTCCCGGGGAAGGCGCCGAGTGTGATGTCGGCCTCCACGAAGCCCTCCTCGTCCAGTGTCACGACCTCTGAGCTCTGACCCTCCTTCCAACGCGGCGAGGTCAAGTCGTGGACAAGTTTCAAAGCCGTGGATTTGTGCACAGTGTTGGTGTGGGCCCAGTAGATGCCAATCTGAAAGGCCTCCTGCACAGAAAGGACATATTGTAATTTTAAGAGTAGTAAAAAGTCTACAAAGTCTCAGCTTTTGTTTACAATAAAAACGTGATATGATTATTCATATAATGTTATGATATATGCAATTAATAACAGATTAAGCCAGATTATTATGACAGAATGAATACATAATGTAATATCAGGGCGTGTTTTCATTACAAACAATACCAAAACATGTATTTGTGAAAAATGTACATTTAAGTTGGTTAGAATCAGTGTTAATTTCGTCGACTAAAATATTTAGTCATAATTTTAGTCACAGTAATATTATTGCTGACTAAAATTAGACTAAAGCTGGACACACTACAGGATTTTTATCCAGATTTGTAGTCTTCGGAGGAGTGGCTCAATAAAAACTTTCTCTCATGGCATGATCTGTGGTGGGACTCCTCATATGCGTGTATGTGTGTCCTTAAGTGTGTGTGGTCTGTGCACAGATTTTTAGTCTCAAAAGATAAATCCTGTAGTGTGTGGCCACATGAAAATTAAATTAAAGTTAGTTCATGAGACTAAAACTATGACTACTATGACTAATACTAATATTTTTGTCAACAAAAAAAAGACTAGATAAGAAGGGACTAAAATGATCCAAACTTCAGTGACATTTTTCATTTCATTCATATGGAAGACAATATTATTAAATATATTTGATATATAATATAAATGTAAAGTTTACTCAACTCTACTTCAAATTTAGTCGACTGAATTTACATGGAATTTTTGTTGACTAAAACGAACAAGATTTTTTGACTAAATCTTGACTAAAACTAAATTAAAATTTGCTGCCAAAATGAACACGGGTTAGAATAGGATGTGATAGCCCTTTTTCTAGTTTTCCTGACAGGAGTGGATACGCATCTCAAACAGTCCTGGCATATGTCAACTGTTGGCCATGTTAAAAGAACATAGCTTAGGTGCCCTGCAAATGCTTCGCTGACAATTGCATGGGGTTTCTGTCGTGCACCGAAGTTTGCCAGTGCTGCCCCATAAACCCATCAGATGTGAGTCCTCTCTTGACGTGCCATGATAAATAGCAGGCGCTATGGAAACAATGCTTTATTTGTTTCCATTTTACAACTTATTGCACGTCTACACCGCTTGTTATGTGGAATGCTTCGTGCCGGAGCGTGACTGCACTTGTTCTTTGATAGGTTGCCTCTTTTAGTTTAGTAAAAGCAAATAGAAATGTGTGTGTTGTTTCAAAAAAGAAGAAGAAGAAGAAAAAAAAAACATCTGGAGGCTCCTTCTGATCTCGAAAGTGAACGAGAAGACATGCCTACAATATTCAGTGACAGACTTTGGCTGCAGATGAAGACCAAGACTGGGAATAGACTGCAGATCTGGAGAATGAGCTAAGAGTTTGTGCCTATTAGACGACACTGGAAACAGCAAAGTGGATTTAGATTAATGCTAGCGTCACATCAAAAGGTTTCCATCTCTTGATTGGAACAAAATATATTTTTAAGTGCAAATGCAATTAACAATTAGTGTACAGGAAGAATGAGTATAAATGAGGGGTACTTTAAGGCCACTGGTTTTACAAAGAATGTAAGCAATTATACCACTGTAGTGGAATTACATGGGCGGTTTGGCAATTTCTTCCAATCACAAAAATAGCAACAAATTAGCTGATATTTTAGATGAAAGTTACAGTAAAGCAAAGAAGAAAAGGCCTCCACAAAAATAAAAAGTCACACGCTGGATTGTTTTGTTGGACCACCTTTAGCTTTGACTACGGCACACATTTGCTGTGGTTTTGTTTCTAAAAGATCCTGAAATCTTACAAGATTAGGTTATTTCCATCCAGTGTTGCAATAATTTTACACCACCAAGTAGCACTCTGAGATTTCTTTGAAATGTAAAGTGCAATACAAATAAAATGTATTATTATTATTATTATTATCTTGTGTGGATGTTTTGGGACAGTCAGATCACTGTGCAGAGCCTTCAAAAAATGTTCACTCATTGTCTTTCTTTTTCTTCTGAAGGTGACAACTTATTTTATTGTTACAGTATTATTACTACTGTTTGCAAACCTTTTTTCTTCCTGATGGCACATTTCCTCACTTTTTGCACCCCCCTGTGAGATCCTGTTGTAACAAGTAAATTTCTCCAATGTGAGATCAATAAAGAACTATCTTATCTCTTATCTTACTTTGGGTAATACAAAATAAATTGAATTGAATTCTTCAGAAAAAAACAAAATTATTCTCAGATGGGTTAAGTTCTGGACTCTGTGGTGGCCAACCTATGAGTGAAAATTATATGACGCTCCCTGATTCGCTCTATCACAATTTGATCCTAATGAATCCTTTTATTTGTTATCATGGAATATGGGAATAAGAAATCTATTAATGGAATACGTTCAGTAGGATTACTTTACTATGTGAAAGAAGTAGAACATGTAACATACTTAAAAGATCAAACATGGTCCATGGTGTGGCAAGCTGTAGTAAGGCGAGTGATCTGTTCTTCTAGTGTATTTATTTGGTACAGTACCTGAAAGTTTGGAGGCACTATGACCTTCCCGGCTGGTATCTGGAGTACGATGGTCTCTCCCTCGAAAAGCCACAGGTCCCACTGGGAGTGGTTGGCCAGCAGAGCCCAGGGCAGCAGCTCCACCAGCAGCGTGTTGAGACCAGGCTTCCAGCATGACAGCTTCACCTGCATGGGACTGTCCCACTGAGCAAGGGACTCAGAGACAGGCCTAGGGCACAAGGAAATGAAGAGTTAATTTACCATTTAAGAAAGGTGACACCAGTAAAACTAAAGTTGAATCCATTTGATCAATAAAAAGTGGCAGTATTTCTGAAGCAATAAAATAGGTCTGGTTATTAAAAACACTGCTACACGAACACAAAATTACAAGTATATGTAGATTTTTGTCAATGGCACTCATCTGTTTTTGCAAATGAACTCTTCAAATGGATTTAAGATACAACTTGAAGTGTACTTTACTGTCCCCATTTGGAAATGTGTCCTCTGCATTTCACCCATTCTTCAATGCCACAGGGACAATCCGTAAGGAGCAGTGGGCGACTGCAAGGTCAGAATCACCTACCGGAGGATTAACCTATTGAACATGTTTTGGGTTGATGGGGGAAATCGATCACCCGGAAGAAACCAATCCAGACACATGGGGAGAACATGCAAAATCCACACAGAGAGGCCCAGACAGTCTGGGAATCAGACCTGGCACCTTCTAGCTATGAGGCAAGAGTACTAACCAATGCACAAAAACACTGTTACGATCCATAGAAGTTCCTGGAAAGACAATGTTTGCAGTTCATGCAGTTGACAGGCCATCTGGGGACACCGCAGTGGGACAGACAGACATCGAGTCCCTGACACAGCATTCGTTTTGTTTCACGGCCCTCACGTGTTTGTGAACCCTAAACAGGACTCGGAGCCAAACAAACACAGCCCCCAGACAAACTGTGCACTTCAAACACCTCAGATGTGGCTGTGCTTCACCAGGGCAGCCTCCAGTCTTTAAATTCACTTTTACATTTCGTTTTTCAGATTATACTGTAGTTACTCGATCAAATCACTCCTTGGAAGGTTTCAGTACGAAGAACGTATAAAGAGTTGCATTTAATTTAAAATGTATTGCTTGCATGTCGGTTGGCAGTAAATTTGCTGTGGATATCACGCAAAGGAACCAGTAGTAAGTTCTCGATGATCTCACGTTACAGATTCTTAATTTTCATTGTTCCGTCATGAATCATTATTAGAGATATCCAGACGTATCTATTTATCAAACTGCATATGCTATGCAGTCAAATAGAAATGGGGAATCAAAATAAAATTGCGACTTGGCAGCTTCAGAGAGAGTCGAACTCGAGTGGCCGCTGGCTCGCACTGGTGATGGAATACGAACATTTGGGACCGTAGCAATTTATTTGTAGCAGTAATGATTGAAGATTTTGGCAACTTTCACCCACACATGAACAGAACGGGACCCAATATAATAGCAATAATGGTCATTCTTTACAGTGTATTTTGTTTGTGTAGTTAGTCAAATTGGGCTCTGACATTAACAGTGCGGGTAGCGGAGTGTGAGCTCATAAATCACATCACACAGCTCGCAAAAAGGTAATTGAAAGAAATGGGGCTTCTGTCAGAACTGCCAAGTCTGAGGCCGAGGGCAAAATAGGTGTGAATTTAGAGTTTTCTCACAAAGTTCAGCTGCTCTTGGGTCCAACCTCTACCCGCAGTTTATGTGACGATCTGAGAGATGCCATTAAAAATCCACCAGAGAAAGAAAAGTAACAGCGACCACTTTCAACTTCCTCTGCCCCTTCGAGACACAATATTTACACGCTCCCCATCAAGACTGGGTAAGGACTCTCTGTAGCCCTGAAAAGACCAGTATCTAATGGCAATTGCATCAGCTCTGTTATCGGCATTAGCAAAAATATACAACTTTAATCATGTTGTGTCATTTGTGTCGAAGTTTGAAGAGTGTTTAGGTACGGAAATCACCGCAATTAATCCTCAAGTAACTTTCTCACCACTGGGTTCCAAAGTTGTACGGTTTTAGTGCTTTTTGCCAATTGACCATGCTATGCACCCAAGTACTCCAACAACAGTGTCTGAATCAAGCGAATGTAAACAGGGTACGCTTAAGAATCTCGTTTTACCACACAGGAAAGGCGAGAATGTTTATAACAAATGTGTGAGAAAGTTTGTTGCAAATCATTAATTGTCAATAGTGTAATAGGAATATACACTTATGTTTCTGAAGTTTACGTTTAGCAGGAAACCAAACAAATATGGGTGATAGAAGAATAGAACGATACAACAATAAGCTTGATTACAACACATATGGGATGACACGAGTTTGTAATCAGTACAGGCTCATGTGGATTTTTGGAATTGTGTAGCCATCACGTAACCTGGCGCTTTTCACAGATTGTTACAGTGCGAATTTCTTCAGCACAGAAATAGAGTTCAGGATTGTGATGTCATAGAGTTTTTTCCATAATAATGGAGGTTTTAAAAGGCAATATATTGGAGTTATCGTTTACACAAAAGCATTTTGACACTGCAGTGTGTTAGATATTATTAGTATTTACCAGCTAACAGAGGAGTTCCACAGCTCTTTTCTCCACTTTTATATTGTTTCTAGCTGATGCTAGACTATAGAGGGGAGCAACAAAAAGGTTAACGCCCCATTTTCGGTGTTACCAGTGGCTGCGTCCATTGAGATGAATGGGGAAACATTGGCTGAGATCTTCATATTTACGTCTGAAAAATAACAATTTATGGGTTTTATATATTTGTCTAAAATAAGAGGTAAGCAAATCAAGAGATTTTTTTTGCTGTAGAGGATTCACAGAGCGGACAGTTAATGTTTTAAAGTGGGCTACAGTTAGCAGGAAGTTAGCACGATGTTTCTAAAAATATTACTCGTGTTTGTAAGTCCATGTTATTAATTAGTACATAAACCTGCATAACAATCCAGCCCTTGCGATTGACCTGAAACTCTTGTGCATCAAAGCCTGGACGGTTTAGTTTGAGCCTTCCAAGACGGGTTATAATGAATAACTGAAAATTCAGATCTCGCAACAATCCAGTTTGCACTGCAAGGTTAAAAAGACAAATAAATCTTATCTTAGATGAAACAATAAGCAGATATTTTATGCATTTAGCAAAATCAAAGCACCAGACATCTGTCACTCCAATGACTCGACTGTGCCTTGAAAGCGACATGAAAAGGTAAGCGATTTCTGTCGCTGCTCTTTGTTACTGAACAGTGGTGTGATGCACATGTGCTGTGGCTGCTGTGTGAGCTTCACTGAGCAGAGAAACACAGCCAGGCACCTTCAGACAGATGGGCCACATGTCCAGCAGATCTAACGCTCCAACTCTGTGGCTGGGAGACAGAAACCAATGTCTTCAAGATGTGGGTTTGATTGGTGTGTGACAAGAGATGGCTCCCAGAGTGACATGTGTGGACAGCATCTTTAATGAGCTGCTCTCACTCGGTTTACATGCCGTATGTCAGAAGAAAGCTACAGCAATTTCATATCCAACCATCTCTATATTTCCAACTTTAAACTTGAGTACACATGAGGAAGTTGGACTCCAGACCACTGGCATCAAGATCGACAAAATGCATTCCTCAAACATAAACCCTAAGCACAGTTTAACATCACACTATAATGCAACACGATTGTCATATTGTTTTCCGAATATTTGTTGTCTTGACTGGCGGCATTGATTTCCCACTACATACAGTAAATGATATAAGTTTCTCCCTCTGCACATTAGAACTTAAACAGTGTATATAACATTTGCATATCCAAAGATGTGCACACAACACAAAAACCGCTGGTAGCAATGCGCTGCCAAGTTTTAACTGGTTGCAAGGCCCGGAGAGCTGTGTGAGAAAGTGGGACCACGACAGTGACAGACTAAATCTCCGGTCTGTGGGGACATAGCGGTCGTCTGAAGCGCGGCTCGGCTTTGTCTTTAAAACTGAACTGTTTTATGATGTGAACAAAGGCTGTGCAAAGACAAGAAGCCTCTGTCATTAAAGGCCTATTGCTCAACAGTGTGTGAGACTGAAAACATACAGGAACTTGTGGTGTGACATCTCAAAGCATTGCCTTATAATACACCGCAAAAAGTACATGAGCAGGTTTACATGACCTGATTTAGGGAATATCACCGTAAATATGTACTTGAAGGAGGAAGAGTGTTTGCTCTGTTTGCCTCAGTTTTTAATTGTTCATTCAACAGAAGTGGAAACAAAAAAACTTTCTTTTGAACAAGAATCAATGAATGATGTGTGCAACAATCTTCAAACCCACACCAAATGGCTGAGACAAAAGTGCACTCTGGTGATGATTAAATGTTCACGTCACAATGTCAGTGTGGTTTTCGCATGGACTAAGAGCATACTCTAAAGACAATGGGACTTTTGAGCCTGTTACAAATGTATAGGGTCAGTTGTTGTGCAGAGAGAGAGCCAGCTCGTTGTGCAGCCCGTACCTGTTGTTGTCTTTGGAGACGTAAGGCCACAGCCGCTCAATGGAGCTCTTTGCTCCGTAGAAGTCGTTTAGAATGAGGTCCAGGTTGGCTTGATTTCCAGTTTTGTTCATAATCTGTTTGATTAGACTTGTGGAGATTGGCACAGCACAGTTAGACGCATCTTTGTCCTCCCTACAAGAAAAAAAAAAAAAAAACACAGTGTGACAGATTACAAACTAAAAGCATTTTGTGGATTTCTCAGCATAATTATCTATTCTAACCAATTACATTTGTAAGAGATACTTCTCGTTAGTCAGTGATATCAAACATGTTCTGTCTTGCTAATTGTGCCAAAACCACCCCGCCATCAACTGCGTTTATCTTCACTACCTCCTCTTTTATCTTATGATATTACATGTGCTCAGGCCCCAAATGCACTTGTATATTTTTCAGTAGAATTATGTTTACAATCTCTGCCAGAAGCAATTCACATTTTCTCTTATTTTGCGATTGAGGTAAACGCCACATGACAGCAACTTCTTATTCCCATTGTTCTGCGTCCAGCTAAACTTTGATTGTATCCTGAAACCTCTTTTCAAAATCAAATCAGTTCGTTTCTGTGTTTTGCCCAAGTTGCACAAATTCATAGATGCACAAGATATACAAGAAAGTGATGAGAATTACATTTCCCTTCTGAAACCTGAAGAACAATGGTCAGTGATGGGAAGACAAGGCCAAAAAAACAAACAAAATCTCAATAATATCAATACCCTCTTTGATTCCTTTGTACAATATCCTGTTCTGCTTGGCTTAAGTCACAAGGCCAATGGCAAGAGTGTATTAAATTATCTTTTGTGCTGTAAAAGGACCCAAAATGTGATCAGTTTTGGTTTTAGGGGAAAGACAAAGTGGTGGGACAAGGTGTTGACAGGAAGCTTTTCTTGACATTCTGTCCTAATGGAGAAACTAGATGAGGCTATGATTTTAAACCTATTTTTTTTATACTGTGGTGACCAGTGTAAGCCAAGCAGGACATTGGTTGGGCTTAGTCATGTCTCTTATGTCGCGAAACCACAGCTATGCTTTCTACCAAGTTCATTAGGGGCCACAAAAAAGCATAATTTCAGGAAGGGAAGATGAGCTGTTGACCAACGCATCTATTCGCTATTTGAATTTTTGGGAGCCACGTCTGCTGCACAAACGTCTAAAGGTGCAGTTTTACAATTGTGGCTTTGGAGTTGTAAGGGATGAGGGATGGATTGAGTTTATGTGGTGAGTGGTGGTTTAGACGGGGGGGCGCAGTATAAACACTAGAAGCATTGTGGTCACCAAGCAGAAAGACAAGACACTTACAGTTTGCTTTTTGTGATCATGAAAAGGATTTATCTAGAAAAACATCAACTAAAAATATTCCCATTCGCTGTACGGCACACTGTGGTTTCTTTATGGCAGATGAAATGAAAACAAACTTTGTGACCAGATATCTAAACAAAGAAAAGTAATGCAAAAAATGGGGAATCAGATGTACTCTGCGTTTATTCAAATCACCACTAGTTGCTACCAATGCTGTGATTTTTCTTCCACGGATTATGTATAAAACAACAAAGATTACAACAGTGGTGATAACAAGAAAACCATGCAGTGTGATTTTCCATCGGTACCACCCAGGCTGAAAATACCAATTGCCACTTCAAGGCTTCCACATTCGAGAAACAGCTATGTAGACAACGTAGTTACACTAAACAAGAGGCAAGCTTTGAACAATGCGACACTAAACACTGGTTCCTAATGGTTCTTTTGGCCGGCAACAAAAGGAACTTACACATATGGACAGTATTGTTTTCTCAGTAACGGTTAATGGCATTAACTCAGTAATTTGACAACAAAGGAGAAAAGAAAGTGCTAATCACTGAACACAGGAAAGGTTTTACAATAGTGTACTTCACAGTTACTAAAAATAGACCGTGGCGTCACGTCGCAATGCATTCTGGGAAGTCTCCTCAGACAAACAAGCGCGCATTTTGCATGCGGTGCCTATGGGTCTGAGTTCCGATAGTCATAAAATTGTAGTTTTGTCTCTTAAAGATGTTCCAACACGAAGGAACCAAGCACTGCTGTTGGGGGCTGTGCAGTCGGACTCTAGATATCCAGATTGGATGTCGGAGGGGACATTTTTTATCACTTTTCCAAAGCCGGTTGAGGAAAAGGCTGCAGAACAGACTGGCATGCTGGCCCTTTAAGGGGCGGAGCCTAGCCCACAGCAGAGGCAGCAGCAACATGTTTGAGGACAGGGAAGAGACGACACACTACGGAGCCTGCTTGATGGAGAAAAAACGCACACACTTTGGCCAAGCATTAAAGAACAACGAAGTACCCTGACTCCTCATTTCATTGGAGTTCTAACACGACTCTCAACAGTGTTTTGACTGATCCAACTAGCAATAAACACTCCCTCATTTTCACCAGGTATGATCTGCGACAATATGGCACAGCTGGTGTTTGTTTGTCTGACTGCGTGACGTCAATTGTAAAGTGGGCTATTAAAGGGTAACTAAACGGGCATACCAAAGCCTTACTCCACCCACAAACAAAATCCAAACACCGCTGCGATATGGGCGTGCGCGGAGGCTCTGGGGTGAGGTGCAGGGGGGTGAGTGTGGGCAGGTGTAGCGTATTAGTTGTTTAGTTAGGGGCAAGGCATTATGGGAGATGTATTTCCTATACCTACTGCTAGCCTACACATTACAGCACACTCAGTTCAAACGTATAATTTAGAGGCAATATGTCATCTTGCAAACTTAATAGGAGTGTTTGCGCTGATAGAAATGTACGATCTGTGGCTGAGTGTACACAATCAGGGATTAGTTTGATTATAATGGACTTGATATGTGCAACTGTGTAGCCCCTTAGTGTGCGATCTGTAGATTTGTTCAAAGACCTCGTGTTTGTGTTTGTGAAGAAAAAAAAAACTCCAACTCGCTACGGGGCGTGTGCCAGACTGAGCCCTTTGAGATTCCATTGGAGCAGATCAGTGACATAAGCAAACCTTTGCCTACGTAGGCAATACTGATAGGGTCAATTGAGACGGAGAATTCAAATTCACATGCGTTGTCCTGGTTCAAACTCAAGAGGGAGCAACACAGACGGTTTTTAGCACTAAATTAAGATTTCTACTAATATGCACAAACATGTCAAAATAGTGACAAGGACCAGAAGACAGCTCTATCAGACACCAACTTAAACAGATTATGAGCAAAAAAAAAGTTGATTTGGGTTTAGTTACTCTTGAACTTGGAAATTAAGATAGCAGAACAGAAGTAGAAGAGGTGCCCTTAAATGCCCCATCTTTTATGATGGGTGCCTTCCGTTGAGTGGAGCATGAAATGAGGTAAGTGTATATTAAGTGTATTGTAATACAAAACGATGGAAACCATATTTTAAACCTTTTAAAAATACTAGCTCCAAGAGAAAAATCCCTCAAGGTCATGTCAGGTCGTTCACTTTAGTTGTAAAATTAGGTGTTAGCCCAGGCCTTTAGTGCAAGGGCCATGGGAACAGTTTCACCACCGGTAATACCTCAGAGTTAAGCCAGCGCTGAACTGAGCTACTGTTGGCTCAGTCACTTCAGGTCATGCAACTTATCGTTCATAGTTTTGTGTGAAAATACATTACCCAGACCGTGAGATTGCAAGTAACTCTCCAATGTCAGTACAGTATTTTATATGAGACAAAGGCCTAAACCACTATGATACTGTATGTATCAATCAACCCTTATATCCGTACTGTATCACATATGCACATGGCTGTCCAAGTGGAGACTGGATGAAACTTTTTATCCTCCACTACGGCGTCGGCTTCATCGCCCTGGTATATCTGTGTCGCCCATGATTTAAAAACAACACCTATCCAATCGTTCTATAGCCCAACTATCTTTTCAGTAGGCCTGTAACATCATGGAGCCAGTGTGAAATGGCAGAGGGGTGATATATGTGACCGACTCTGCCCATGATGAAGTGGAGACTGCCACACTTCCCTTTGGCCAGCCCAGAGGTCCCGGGACGATCACAGAGAGACCACACACAGATAGGACACATGTATTGTGCATGTGGCATTACTCATCAACCCGCCCCTGCAAAACATGTTCGCCATCACAGATAAATAGTCCACCGATACGTGCCAAAACCTGCTTTGTGTTAGGCCTGGTATCTAAATGAGAGCAATTATGGTTCTGATTCGACATGATGGAAACAGAGCCAGTTTGGAGCAACTGCCAAAATCGACTTCCTTTTGCCTAAATATCAATCCCTAGTATCGTCATGTGGAGTCAGAGAAACCAGAAACTGGAGTGACTCAGTCTAAGTAAGTGTCCTTTACCATCTGGCTAAATAGATGTATAAATAAGTCATTGCAGGAGACAAGTGTCAGGGTTTTACGGCAAAATGAGCTGTTTGACAGTGAGATAATGTAGGACCACAAAATGAGCAGGCACATTGCAGTGTAATCGGATTTGTCAGAGTTTTGAGAAAATGTCAAGGGTACAAGAGAAGAGTTGGCAGTCGTTTTTGCAATATAAAGATTCCTAAGAGGCCTACTTTTGTCCCTAACACAATGCTGGCAAAATGTAACCCATGACGATCAACATCTGATTTAAAACAGAAATAAGTTTAACCCAAAGTGTAGGGGTAGGCAACGTCAGGCCCGGGGGCAAAATATGGCCCTCTGTGATGGAGCTTTTGGTCCCTCCAAGATCATTTTGAGAAACATTCTTACACAGGAAAAAAACACTGTTTCAGATGAGAAAATGGCTTTAGATGATTTTAAATTAAGATTGCCAATGGAATAAGTTTTTCTTGTTTTCTTTTCATGGACATTTTTGCCTCATTTTTTTTGTTTATTTAGTTAAATTGATGCAAGACAGTCCAGACCCACTCAAAATCAACACAAATCCTCTAAATTCAAGCATTTTCAAGCCATTTATCTTGTAATTTCTCCTATTGTGCAACATGCAAAATACTGAAAATGCCTCAGTTCTTGTAAAAATGTCCTCTCAAATTCACCATTCGGTCATATATAATGCACAACACTAACATTTGTAGAAAGAAGTGCTTTACCTTGGGCCAGGATTGGGATGTTTGGCCCCTGGTCCTTTGACGACAGAGAAAATCTGGCCCCCGTCAGGACAACTTGCCTACCCCTGCCATAGTGCATTGAAAACTTTAACTCAATTTCGTAACACTGCAAACCAGCATAGCATATACGACGGACGCCATTTGTGGTTTTGACAATTTACTGAAAGCCACTTACATCCCACTTTACAATGAACTATCCAGTCTGCTTTTTAAGAACTTAAGATTTGGGGTACAGTTGATATTTCAGATTTTCTTGTCATTAACCTCTTAAGCCCTAGGCCAAAAATCATTTCTTTACATCATAGGTGTACATGGCTAATCTTGGTGTCCACACATTTGGTAGAGCTTAGAGATGACGATGGAAGTGAAATAAAAATTATGTTGTTTGACAATAAAATGAGGTTGCCATGGGTTTGAATGAATTTACGCCTGAAAAAAACACACACATTTCTCCACAAAAAGGCATTTTTCCTCCCTGTGGTGGAGCAAATAACAACAGAAATGGATAATCCCACATCAGCTGTCACTAATTTGCAACTTTGGAATATTTTGCTGTGTAAAACACATGTCTCCATTTTTGGGGACTCTCGGTCTTAAGAGGTTAAAGTGGCAGTTGTCAATTTCACCTCTTCAAAACCAAATTTTACCAGCAAATATACTGATTTCCGCAGCGCTTCTGTTTCTTGCTCATACTCAGAGCAGTTACCTGGCCTGGAAGGTGAGGTGGTGCGTCAGATCCGCCTCAGTGTTGAGCAGCGGCTCCTGGTGGCCCTGTCCCAAGACGAGCTGGCTCTCTCTCAGCCCCAGACTCCTCTTCTCCACGTGGACCATCACAGGGTCGGGCAGGTGGCTCCGCATCACAAACAGTGGGCTGAACACCACCTGAAGCGTGCCCGAGTAACAGAATGGTGAATAGAAATACAAACATATACTGTAAGGGTTGTGGTGTTTTTTCAATACTCACCACTCTCTGCTGCATGTGAGTATCAGGCTCAAGTGTGATGAGGGTGCACCAGACGTACAGCAAAGAGCCGCTAGAACATGGCACCTGCAAATGTACAAACAGTAGTTGCTTTTTTAATTAACAAAGTCTTTTAACACAAAAATGATGCACTTATCAACCATAGTCTGTGTTGTAAACACATCTCAACAATGCAGAAAGCTAATTAATTTGAGTAATCCACTTGGAAAGCACCTTATGTCCAGTCTTTTTAGTCTAATCAACCATGTCAAAGATCGTCTAAGGTCAAATCTTGAGAACGTAAAATCTGTACACCCGTTACACGTCTTTCCTGCGTTTTTCTCACTGACAGCATGTTTATTGCCTCCATCAGTAACGCATTATCATGCTTTGTCCTACAGAACACTGTTTTTTGGCTCTTTCTGGTGGTAAAAATTTGAGCCCTGACTCATAATCTCACAACTTAGAAAACTGAAAAGTGCTAAGGCCAGATCTGAGACCATTCGGGGCAGTAAAATCTTTGTGTTTTAATGGCTGAGAATATATCCATAGAAGACCAAGATGTTTTATTGTGTCATTGGTGTTTTCTGCTCGCTCCTCGTTTAAGGCCTGTTGATGCCAAAGCACATAACAAACTGGTCTGGTTTATGACGTACAGGGGATTTCGCTGTTAGGGACAACAACATACTGAGGAGAGTGGCTCATGCTAAACAGCCTTGTTGGATTTGGGAGAGTCCAATCCTGGCAGAACAAATTGTTGAGATATATTACATGTCAGGGCCATCCAAAAGTCTTTCCCCTAAAAATAGTGCCACGGAACCTAAATATTTTTAGGACTGCGCGTAACAAATGAACTGCAATTAAACTCAAAGGGCTAACCTAGAGAAGGGCCACACATGTAAATCAAAATAATAGCCGGGCTCATTACAATAGTAAAAAAGGAGCATTGATGATTAATGTCAATAACTGGCACATGTAGTTCATAATTCAAATACTGCAAATCTGGACATGGCACAGGTACAAGAAATTACAGTTGATGAAATATCTGGAACAAATATGATGGTTAACTGTTTAAAGATCATCTTTTTGATCAGACCAGTTTAGGTTTAGGCTTTTCAGCATATACCTGACATATACCCTTTCTACTGCTCACCTCCTGCAGTCTTCCTCAGAGTTGGTGTCTTGTCAGCTGATTTATACAGTTTTTGGTGCTTTTTTCCCACCGGTGGAGGTCGGACGACAGCGCCATCTGCAGTCCGAATTCTTCAGTACAGCGTCCCAGGTGTGTGAAAGCAAAAAAGCCCCCTCATCCCGGTGTACTGTCCCGGGGGCACGTTTCCGAATTTCAATAGCCTCCTTCATCCAGCGTCGATATTTGTCATCTTCAGTACCAATGAGTTTTGCGCCGAAAACTGTATAAATCAGCTGACAAGACACGTCACAGTAACATCACGTGACCAACTCTGAGGAAGACTGCAGGAAGTGAGCAGTCGAAACCTAAACTGGAAAATCTTTTAATCACTAGAAGACCATGTGAACCTTTTTGGACAAATATGATGAATGTATTTTGAAAAATTGTAAACACTGTAAATTAATAAAATGTAAATATTTGTAAAAACTGTAAATGCAGAAAGAGTTGGACATAAGTAATTTGTAAAGACTTGATGCAAAGTGTAACTAAGGGGCAGATATCATAAAATTACTCTTCTCTCTAACAGTTTTGTTGTGTATTTTATGTCACTTTTGAATTAAATCAATAAATAAAATGGAAAATATAATGGCTACCAATTTAGTGTCAGATTATCAACAGGTCAAATGTGGCTAAAACGAATAATTGACTATAGCAGTTACAGTGACACAAGGCTTTGTTTCAGTTCTGTGCAGTTTCCTGAAGATGTAAGACAGACAACTGAATGGCACACTTTATTTTTTATTAAAAATTATAATAAATATTTCAGTATTTGTTTATTTTATTCACATCTAAGTAAGTTTATGAAGCTTACTGTACTTTTAACACATTCTGTTCTGTAAATCCCTTTGAATTACTTTATGTACAGCACACATCATGTTCTACAAATAACCTTGCTTCGCCAAATAAGTTGTCATATTTGAGTCAACCAGTGATTGTAGCACTGCTAAATTAAGGTAAGTAATTTGCTCTGTGGTCATGTCTGCTGCACAGGCCTCAAAACAAGGTCACGTCGACCTCCTGTGCTTTGTCAAACGTTAAGGACAGGGGCGTAGAGTGTTTTGTGTGGGAGGGAGGTGAGATACAGGAGGCTCTTCAGATGGATTATGGGACATTACAGACAGAGTTGGACAGGGGGAGTGATTCAGCCCGCGGAGCAGGTGGATGAGTCCAACGCCAAAAGAATAAAGTAAATACCGCAGAGGAGTTAACTACAGAAAGACAGACGAGGCAGAGAGCAGGAGCGAGGGAGGAAACCGGAGAATGGAATAGCAGCGAAAGACAGAGATAGAGAGATCTAAGCACTCAGCTACTACAGCAGGCAGCTCTCTCATAATGAGCCAAACTCCACATGTGAAATATGAAGGGAACAGATAACAGACAGAGCTGGAGGAGAGGCAGCAGTGTTCACACACACTCAGGCTGGAGTCCACACCAGATTCGACCAAGACACAACAAGGACAGGATAAACGTAGATCACCCTTCAGTCAGTCAATTAGGTTTTTTTGGGTTGGGGTTAGCAGAAACTTATCAGGGATAGCAGTGTAGTTTGTTCTCATGGTAAAAATGACAACAAGATTTTATGCTTTACAAAAATCTCTCTACATCTAGTGTTTACTTTGAAGGTAAATTGTTCTATTTTGTTGTTGTATTAGTGTACAACGAAATTACAATTTGTTGGAGGGTTAGTCCTGAGCTACTGTGAATGTCCACTATGGGCCAACATGACCTGCTTGCTTTTGGAAGTAGTGGGAACCAGAGCACTCCGGGGGACACTCAGACAATAGGAGAAGAATATGCAAACTTCACTCAGAAAGTAATGATGGGATTGATGGCTCTTCAATGAGAATATTTGGGCCCTGTTTATTAAAAAGAGCCGTTCAAAAGTGTGCTGCCTAATGCTTTCTTCAGACCAAACGCTTGCTCCTTTTCATTGTAGAGTAGATTTTTCCTGCTGCTCCTCCATTGTTTTCGCACATTTCCACTTCTTCCTGGATACATCGCGGAACGTGAAATGCGTCATTGCATTTCTAGAGTGAGCCTCGGGTTGCTGCGCTGTGTCCTTCTCCAAAAGTTCAGATTTTCGAACTTTGGAACACATTTTGATAAAAATTATTAATGTCAGGAGGATTCATATTGACCTCTGAAATGCATGTCTTGTAAACAAAACTTTGTGCCACAAAAAAGGAAAAGTATTTCTCCCTTTCACTCATGGTTCCTGCGCCGTTTGTATGCTGTTTCTAGTTATTACAAAAAAACTATGGTCGCAAACATCACATCACTGTAAGAAAAACTCAACTCTCTTCAATTGTACAGGACACAAAAATAAAACTATAAGAATATTACAGAAAGTTGAGCAAAAACTTGTCATATGCTGGATCTGAAGTTCTCCAGTATTACTACACACAGAAGCTGGGGAAGTGTTAACAGCATGGGCTCATATCTGGATAAAAAAGCAGAAATACTTATCCGGCGTAGAATAATATGCACAGGGCCAGGAACAGCGGGAGGAAGAGATGGAGTGACTGTTTGGCCCCACTCCAGCGGTGTGAAAGTGGCTTCAAAGGCTCTCTCTGTGCCCACATATCAGCCAGAGTTTCCTGTCCATGGTTTGGTGTTGTTATGAGAGAGCATAAACTGTATTTTCTGCCTCTCAACATCTTTTGGTTATGGGTTAGAAAGTGCACGGCCTTGTGTGTGCGCCATATCGGAGGGAGAGATCTTGGAAAAGGAGAGTATAGCAGCAGTTGCGCAGGAGGATGTGCCACTGCGGCCACCCAGGATGAAGCCAGGCGTCCCCGTCCCGGTTGGTGGTCCAGTGCCCAGCTTCAAACGTGTGAGCACAGCGCTGGTGGAGATGGCGGTGTTTGCCTCATGTCTATTTACGTTTTTCTGATGGAGCACTTTCATGATTTTGAGATATTGATAAATTCCAACCGAGTCTAACCATTTTTCCAAAACGTAGGACCAAAATACATCAAATAGAAACAATGGCTGTGTTATTCATCTCTTCTTTGACCATTTTCCTGGATAATATGGTTGATGATTAATTTGAAAGAATATGGCTATGAAAACTTCTGAAGATGGGCAGCACAGTGGCTCACCTTATTCAGTGTATTTGCAGCAACTTATAAAATATTTCTTCATAATCATCTTGTTTTGAGGCACGGACCAACGGTCAAGATTAATCATTTGTCCAATCACTAAAGTCAGTCCTGATGATTTGGAAAAGAATTTATCAAGACAGTAGATATTCTGTTTTTGCTAATAATCTCACATCTAACCCATCTTGATCATTTGGCTAGGCCATCTAAATAAAGGCCTTTTATCTACTTTCCTCGCGTTGGTTAGAAAATGCTACATTAATCTAAATCATTGAAACATAATCATCCCTTAATGGTATTTCCAAAAGCCCCTCCATCAACCATCATTCCATCAAGAAAATGTTTTTAAAACATCAATAAAGAGGTTTTTTCCTGACGGTGCTCTTCGATAGAGGGATTGTTAGGTAAGGAAAGCATCTTCTGGATGCGTAGGAGCTTTAGGTAACAGGATATGCTTTTGCTGAGCTGCTGCGCTGCAAAGAATAGGCCCCAGGGAAAGTTTAAAGATTACTAAAGAACAGTTCCAGCGATGTTTTTAATGAGGGAGTGATTTTGCATAATACCCCCCTTCAAGAAGTTTGAAAATGGCGTTAGACGTGACTGTGAATGGTCCCGTTTACCTGCACGACAGAGCTGGAGGTGCTCTTGTCCCTCCGCTCCAGCTGGACGTCCTGGGACCAGTCCTCGTCCCCTTTGGCCCGCACGCACAGCTCGGTCATCTCTGCGTCTTCCAGCACGTAAGAGGGCAGCTTTCCGCCGGCCTCCAGACAGTCACAGTGCTCCTTCACCACGGTCTGACTGTCCGAGCCCACGTAGTGCTGAACCACTCGGAGCTCAATGTCCTGGGTCAGGTAACTGCACATCACCTGCCTTCCACAGATGATCACCTAAAGAAGAGACAAGAGAGATGATGCTTCCAGAGGTTTTGTCACTACTAAAACTGATCAGTGGATTTTTGTGTTAGTATTCTTGCTCTCCAAGTCTAAAGGCATATGTTCAAAATAAAGTAAATGGTAACATGTTCAGTTGTATGCCCCTGCTCTCTTACCAGTTGAAAAGAAAAAATGAGAAAATTAATAAAGAAAATTCCTGAATCTGCACTTCTTGTTCCACTGGATTAAGAAACCACATGCAAGCCACAAATAATGACCGAGGTTTTCCTCTGTTTAGTAGGTTTGTGCCACTGGTTGGATGGAGATTTTTAGGTTTTATAAATACAGACAGATCTTCATGTTTTGAGAAAAACTCATGTCCAAATATTTTTTTCCAATATGAAACAAGATCATAACAGACTATAAAACTGTGTTGACAATATTCCTTTATGTGGTTTGTAAGCCTTAAGTAAAGGTAGCCATGACATGTTGTGGAAGGACTTTCCGTGTTACCACAGCGGCAAAGTTGACTATTCACAAAGACAGAGTGATTAATTAGATTTTAGAAGTAAGACTTGTTAAGCTAAACAAGTATATGCTTATGTATGTACTATTTTCTAGGCCAATCTATTCTTGTTTTTTAGTCTTTTATACGTTTCTTTCATTAATTAAACTAAACCCAACTGGCTATTAGAAACAAAGACATTCAAATTCTCATCATTATTCTTGAAAAGCACTGTAAGGCGATCACTGTGTTGAGATTTACAGAAATAAACTAGATGACCAATTAAATACTCAAGTATTAAACAATACGGCTGGAAGCTCACAGCTGTTTGTGCTTGAGCAAAACATAAATGAAAAGGATTGCTTCAAAATGAACACCATGCATCAAAACTTGTGACAAATTAAATGTCAAACAAACAAGAATGCTCAGACATTCACACGGATAAATATTCTCACTCTGATCAATCAAAACAACTAGACATTTCTGGATTTAGACGACTAACGCTTCAAGACTCATCCTCATCTCCTCCCATGGGGCCACTGTTGCGTGCCGCAACCCACTTTGCCATTGTGTCAGAAGCCAGTTGATGACTTTTGGTCCTGGGACGTGATTTGGAAGAGTCTTGAAGTAAGATGAGTCCAGCTGTTATGATTGATCGGACTCTGACAAATTGAAATTGCAAATCTTCATCCAAAATATGAATATGTGCAGTATATTTTTGTTATTATGCCATGGAAATATTGCAGTGTAAGTATCTTTCAAAGGACTGATCAAAGTAACCATCATCTCCGTTTCGATCAAACCTGTCTAATGATGATATAACGCTCTGAGCCTGCTTCATATCAAACCCTTTGTGTGTGACAGATCTGAGTGCTCCCTTTTTTTCCAAAAGGTCACACTCTGTCTTTTCCTTTTCTGACATGTCTCTGCGGATATAAACCACATATAAACTTGATCCATAGTCGCTGGTATATAGCACTCCCTGATGCATGCGAAGCCACGCTCAGCCAGGCCGCAGCTTCAGGGGACTGGCACTTTAAAAGGACTGGAAATGCCTTTGTTTCCCTTGTAAATGGAGGGGTTATTTGCTGTAGCGGGGCTGTGCGTGTGCTCTGTAGTTGGACTGTGGTTGTGATAATAATCTGAAATTGAAGTGTTTGCTCAGAAAGACATGCATGCCTAATCTCTGCATCCGTCAGTGCTGTGTACCATCTGCACACAACACACAGCAGCAAAGCCAGTAGCGGAAACAAGCTAAACAAACACATTTTCTGCTCCGTCTATTGCTCCTATGCATCATGGGACACACGGGAGACGTTGTCAGACATGTACAGACTGTGCGGCAAGACCTACTCACTTCACATATTAATGAAACAAATGAAAAAATAGCCGTGCAATTAATATTTGGAGGAAGTGTCGAGGGTGAGGGAAGTCAGAGATGAAAGATAATGTACAAAGAATAGTGAACAAAATAGCAGGATTGGGACAGAGGAAGGCCTGGCGTAACCCTTTGCCTGAGCCCTGGCCAATTAGGTTGGTAATTTAATAAACTGCGGCCTACGTTGCCCCCAAAGCACAAGTCGTTATTCGCTTTTATTGGAGCCTGTTAAACCAGAGAAGAACGAGGAGAAAACATTGCATGAAAGGCAATGGACAACTCTGCAATGATCGACAAGGATGCATTAGAAATATAAAACACAATCCTCTGAAGAGTAATGTGATAAGGTACTGTATAGTCGTTATGAAGTGGATTTTTTTCCCCCCTCTTGTGCTGTCTATTGAAGGTGTAACTCAAAACATATCAATGAATCACAATGGGAGCAACTCGTAAACAAAGTCTGAGATGAAACAAGGGAGTCATTTGAGCGTCTCGGCCTGTTTTGTCTGAGGTACGGAGAGAAAACGACAAGTGCCACACAACACACTATTTACATAACACTGTGTCACCACTGGACTGGCATGGCAACTTTAAAAAACACAACAGAAAGCTACAAACATGACTAAGCGCTGTGTTATTGGTGTGAAAACTATTGGTTTTGACTGGCTTTGTGGACTAAGAGGGCACATTGTGTTCGCGCGGCTATAAAACAGATAGAGAAACATAACAACTACAACATAAAAGAAGATTTAGAGGCGCTTATCCTAAAATGGCTGCTGGGAAAAGGCCAGGCATGAAAGGCACAGAAGTGACACATCACAGTGGCACCAAAGACAAAATACAGCAAATCAGCTTCTGCTTTTGGTAAAATCGCAACCACTTTAAAGATTTGTTGCAGGTTTAGCGTAAGTGGTACCAGACTAACGCGTTATAATAATGCGTGTATGTATGACACGCACATGGACTTTCAATGGGAGATTAGTTATACAGCTTTCACTTTGACTTTACATCAAGACAAACATAAACAGAAGCAGCTCCGGGTTTTAAAATGGACACCAGATACAGCATTGTTCCCCATAAGCTTTGGGCTTTGGGTGAAAAATAGAGTGTGAAAGATTTTACAACTTGACTGGGCCACCAGAGAAAAACACATTTTGGGTGTAAGGGTAAGATTGTTTTCTCTGGAGGAAAATAGCTAAGTTTATTTTCTCAAAAGGGAAATGGGTTTGTTTTCTGTGTTTGACCGATCTCACAATGCCACTGGTGCTAATACGGCAAAGGAAGACCACAGTTCAAGGGTCCTCCTCTAAACTGAAGGAAACATATAGATTCCCTCCTGGGTGTCGCGTGGCACTGAGTGAGGATCCCAAGATGATATCAAGACACAAAAAAGAAAGCTATTGACAATATATGTAATGAATTTGTTTTATTGGAAATAGCATATATCTGTAGCCTGGCCTTAGCCATCCGTAAACTCCGGTCAATTATCATTTTCCCTACATGTACGTCTGGGTCTGATCTCAGTGGCATCGGTTGAATTGCGTCGGACCATTCAGCGAGCGGGGGAGGCGGGTGTTGTAGGCCAGGCTAGCGAGTGGGTAAAATCAGATCCAAATGTTTCAAACTTTAAAAGGAGTTGACTCCTCCCACCTGAAAACGGAGATCAATTGTGTAGGGCCAGACCCTCTGTACAAAATGAGTACGAGGGGATGGTAAGACCAGGCTAATATATCTGTGAATAATGCTCAAATCGCAAAGTAAACTATGTAAATCCATATTATTAAACCAGATTTGCTTTCATTTTAACCACGTTTTTAAAGTGGGGGTTTGGGAAAAATTAAACAAATCTTCCAAGATGCTGTATGTCTAGGATTGGCCCATCAGCAAAGTAATGTGGGTCAATTACAGTCTATAATCCACCAAAATGAGAATTGAGTCACCTGATTTTCTGTTAGGCTCATGAATTTAGACTTAATTCATTTGCACTGCTCTATTTGGGGTTACACACTCACATCTGCTGCTAATGTTTATCTCTAAATAAAACATGTGTGTCAAATTTGGTATTTTATTATAATTTAAAAAAAATCTTATCCAATTTGTATGCATGCCCTTATAGTTTATTATTTATCATTATTACAAGTTAATGTTTCATGATGCACAAGTACACCAAAGAAAATTCCTAGACTGCGATTCTTCTCCTTGACAATGGCCATACAGACTATTCTAATTCTGATTTCCATACCACACTCCTTCATACCTGTTTCTGCACCCCTGCGAGCTGCAGCACCTTGATGATGAGCGAGGCCGTGCGCCCCTTGTACTGGATGGTCCGGAGCAGAGTCCCGACATTGTCGACGCTGAAGGCCTCGGACCAGCGCCAGTTCCCCCAGCCCTCGATGCAGATGTGCAGCAGCTGTGGGCACACACAGACACGGGGGAGAGGAGACATCAGAGGTTAGTCGCTTTGGCCTTTATTTATCCCCGTGCACGAGGAAAACTAAACAAGTAGACCGTGTTTAGAACAGGCTGGTAGTGGAGAGACCTGGTTCCTGTTTATTGGTGAGCGGGGCTGGCTGCTTGTTGGATGGAGAAACAGCAGTGCGTGTACAATAAACCAGTGGAAAAGGCCTGATGTGGAAGCCCGTTATAACTGTGTGGCTGGATTTAGGAGACCGTGTTCTCCACGCGTCTAAATAAGAGGGAAAACAGTTTGGATGAAGGACTTTTTCAACTTCACTGTTTGGTGGAGCATCAGAGAGTGTTTGGCTGTAAACACACTGACCAACAAACACAGCACTCCCACAGACAATGCATCACTGTGGCACAAGTGGGCTAAGATTATGCAACAACGCAATAGTCATGTTGTTGTTGTGGGTATTTGGAAACAACTTTTACCTTTTACTTTGATGGAAGGATGAATTTGACATATCTTAGACTGACTATTTGAAGGTGAAGTATTGTAATGAGAGTTTTATTAAGGATGAAAGAAATTGAATTTGAATATAATATAAACTGGACTATAAACACCTTACAATTAAGAGTAAAGTGCATGTCTAAATGCAAAGATAAACATTTTTGTGACCAAAGCAAAACCAAACAAACCAAACAACGTGAAGTATTTTCAAAGCCATTTTTTAAGGTGAAAAGGGTACGTCAAAATAAATGGTTAATTGGGTAACAGTCGAGATTTTCTCCAGGATATTTGCCAAAACATAACAAAGCACTGGAGATTAGAGTGATAGGAGTGGTCAGAACACATGTGCAGCAGTGAGGTCATCTGTCCGCTGCTCCGTGCGGGACGCCTCGCTCTACATGACAAGGAAACTCATTTGTCAAACAATGAACGTGTAGCCATGAGATTATGGTCACAATACAGGAGCCGAATTATAAATAAGAGCGGAGATCTGAGAGTCTGCACCCCTCCCGAGGCGCCCGGAGTGACCTCAAACCTGACTGAACTTTCTGTGCGACTCGACAAAAAGCCAAACTTGTAACCAGCTTGGACAAAGGAGGAACATGAGAAAGACAAAGAATGCATGTGAGCGAGGGACAGAGGAGACAGGATGGGGGTTAAGGACGGTCCCACAGGAGGAGGAACTAAAATTGGACGCCTGCAAAGCATTTTTGAAGATTTACACTTCGTCTCATCACCGAATGTGCCGAATGTTTAGCCAATCTCTTTAAAGAAAAACAAATTACTGCCGGGGTCAGAGGGCGCGAGGCGACCCTGGTCAGGACCCGGGCTGTTGCTCGGTGCTGTACTCTCTCTTCCCTGTTTGAAGGCAGATTTCTTTACAATAACAATCTCAATCGGAGCCCGAATCGCTGGCTCTCGGTGGGCCCTGTTGACTGTCGAGTGAGTGGAAGTGACATAATTTCTCCGACCGGCTCCTCTGTGGATTTAGTCACACAGAAAAGTGGCAAAGCACAGTAAACAGCGAAGTGCAAGGGTTACAGTACAGGCCTGAGGCTAAGCGACTGCAACATGATTCTAGTACGGGTAAGCTCGTGATCACAGCAGTTTTAGCAAAAGCCTTTGTGTAGCGTCAAGATTAGTTCTAGTATTTAGCTGTGGCGGCGTTTTCTAATGCTTACGTCAAGTCCTTCTTTTCAGAAGCGAATTCTGTCGACGTTAGACTTTGTTGAACCCATATTATAGTGTTGTTTCTGTCAGTCAAAGTCCCAGATTGATAAAATAACAAAACATTTATTTGTCCCACAATGGGACAAATCAGAATCAGATCAGAATCAGAATACAGGGTGTCCATGAAGTCTCTTTACAATAAAAAAAAATGTATTACAAAGGCAGTTCCTAAGATATCTTAACCGGATTTGTTCTATTGTAATCAGTGTTTATCAAGGTTTGTCCAAAAGTGAATGTGTTGTGTGGAATCATGTGCAATCAAATAATTGGGCCATTTTTCTTCCATGAGTCATCAATTACTGCAAATGTTTACCTTGACCTTTTGACTGAATATGTGGCGCCACAACTGAACCTTCAACCAACTATAATTTTCCAGCAAGATGGTGCACCACCACATTGGTGTTCACATGTTCATCAGTTCCTCAATCAAACATTTACAGACTAGTGGATTGAAAGGGATCCACCACGTTCACCAGATATCACTTCCTTGGCCTTCGTTCTCTGGGGTTATGTTAAAGATAGCGTGTATCCAACAAAGAAACGGGACATACAGGATAATACATTTCTAAAATGGTAAAGAGACTTTATGGACACCCTGTATATTATTGCAGTCAGTGAAAAGATTTACAAAAAAAAAGGAATTGTTTCACTGACTCACTAAAGCAGCTAAAATAAAGTGCATGACCAATAGAAATATAGCAAAAAAGTCTAATATAATTATGAAAACCATGCAAGCTACCTAATAAATTGACAATTTGGAAAGAATTGGGTATGGATCAACTCTGGAGTAAAACTTAACTATACAGAACCATTTTCTGTCAATAAACCAGGGTTAATTTAGTTAAAAATAACCCTGCCACAGTTGTGCCCCATGTGCCTGGATCGATTTGTCATTTCAGCACTTGGTTCTGTGTTAACCCCTGTGGCCTCCATCGCACCCCTCGCCCCTCACTCTATCATGCCTGTGGCTCAACTTGACCTTTAGGGAGAAGTCATAATAATGTCTCTCCTCAAACTTCAAACAGCCACTGCCTCTTTGTTTGAATCCATCACTGCTCTGAGTCAAGCAAAAGGACAGAGCAAACATCGCAGTGGTGACGCAGATGAACAGGACACGTACAGCGTAAAGAATGAAAAATAGTCCTGTGGCCGTTTTGGGTGCAATGAATGGACAATCAGTAACGTGCGCGCTTTGTCATGAAACCCATGAGTCACCACCTATACTGTTTTGTATCTAAAATATAAACAAAAATCAAGTTTGCCTTGCATACTAGGTCATTATTCGAGTGCTTCTAGCCTCAGGCACGCTACAAAACCATAATCCCATCTGTTTTCTAATTCGGAGATCTAACCTCAGAAACCAAAGTGACGAAATGCCCCCAAAGGACTTGCACAAGAGAAGCACAAAATGTTCATATTATGCTTTCATTACTGAGTGTGGTGGTTGATATGACAGAGGCCACTGGATAAGGTGACAAACTAAACACTGAACACTTGCTCGTCTAAAATATTGGTGAAAGGGAAGGTATTGAGAATTATTAAATATAGTGAATAGCAAATTCAATTATTAATGCAGAGTAAATGTTTTGGTTCTAATCTAAAAATAGCAATGGAATAGGCAAACAAAATAACAGAATATACTTAAAAAAAAAACATCTGAATATAGTTCATAGCATAAATTATTGCAGAGTAGATGCTGTATACAGGTCTACAATGTCCATCATTCGTGTGTGTCTAATCTGGCACATTTACCGTGCAATTTTGAGTACAAAATGCTTCGTTCAAGTTACAAGCTAGCTTTTAACATCTTCCATATTCAAAAATGTGTCAAAGTAAAAAGAGCAACACAGTGAGATTATCAGAAAATGAATATGTTATGTGCGTCATAAATGGTTTGGATCTGATCTTCCAAATTTCCCAATGATACTTGCCATGGCGACAAGATCAAACCCTCATCCAAAAGCAGCTCTGGGCTCATGTGTCAGAACAAACTTGGATCTTGACTGTAAAGCAACAAAGCATTGTATGTTTGATCCAGGCTCTCCTCTGTTAAATTTCGAGGTGACAGTGTGATTAGGGCTGGCTGACAGTGAGGGCTCTGAATCCAGGGCTGAAGTGGGCTCAGTCTCTGTACCACAACGAGCTGCTGCGGGGTCATTAGAGAAAGTGGAAAACATATCACAATAATAGGGGTTGATCCTGAGCTGTGCTGTTTGTCGTCTGCTAAGTATTTAGTGATAGCTTAAGTCAGAGGCATCTCGTTCCTGTCCACTTCCCACTGCTTCACGCTCTGAAATGTCAGCATAAAAGCAGGTTCTTGTTATGTTGCTTGAGAACATAATGACATTACCATTAAAAAATCTAATGCAATGGTCAACTTTGTGTGTTTTCTAAAACATATCAAGAAAAATAATTTAATACAAGCAATTTGATAGTTCAGACCTCCACCAAAGATATTATTCTAGTGTAAACACTCCGTGACGCCTCGTGACTGAAGTTGGTGTCGCCACTGGGCTAAGCAAGTTTTTCAATGATGCTATCAAAGCCAAAATGGATCTCGCAATAGCACATATGGACACTGATGATATCACAGAACATTAATGAAAAAGGTCATATATTTGAACAATTAATGAACAATTCTCAGTGATTGTGGCTGTTTGGACAACTAGCTAGAAAACCAACTTTAAAAACAAAACTTGTTTGACAACTGCACATTAAACATATCTCAGTGGTTCCCAACTTTTTTTTTTACATCTCACATACCCCTTGAGTATTTCATTTAATCTCAGAGCATCATCCTACTTCAGTTTTCAGCCAATTAATTAGACAATGATCAACTAAATTCTATTTAGTATGTAAAAAAAAACTTATTTTGTAGTACTGACTTCTGTAGCACTTTGTGTCCAGTTTCCCTCTATTTAGTCTGTATTCTGTGGTGTGTTATGATCAAAATAAAGCTGAAATACACTCAAATTCAAGTAAGAGCTTGTATACCCCAGGGGTCTCTGTACCGTGTCAAAATAGCGTATGTGATCCTACTCCGGTTGTTTTGTGATCCCTTTTGCACCCCTAATGATGATGGTTGATTATTAATAGCCTCCAGTGGCCTAAAATTGCACTTTGAAGCCCGGCAGTTTGATACGACTTGCATAAAACATGATATGGGCAGGTTTACAGTCTTTGCCACAATCCAATCAGTAGAAACAACTTCCAGGTACAGTGCTGTGCATATCGAGCCGCTCGTGACATGTGTTTCCAGATGTCAGGCTCTGCAGAATTTGTGACTAAACTGCACCTAACAAGGACCACCTGCCTCCTGCGGGAGACATCGCAGAGAGCCTCAGAGATGACCGTAAATCACGTACGGCCTTATCGGACGATCGTATGACGTTTCCAAAAGCCACCATTTCCAGGATTGTTGCCGTGGAGACTAAACGCAAAACCCAAACAGTCAACAAAAAAGGTGTTAACGTCTTAGAGTGACCTCCTTCGCTCGTCTCAACTCTAATTTAGGTGTGGTGACTCAATCAGCAAGACAAACAACTTTGGCGGATACAGTGTCAGTGTCTAGGCCAGTCTGACACCCCTCCGCACTGCTAAATAATTAAAAACACAATTTCCAGGAAAAGTGCTAAAATGTCAAGCAGTCATAACCAAAATAGTGACTGGTAACTTCCTTGTAAAACTCACGCTGAGTGCAAACACAGAGTCACAGACAGCAGACACATACAGTAAGATGAACTCCTTTTATTTTTTTGCAAACAAAGTGTTATTCAAGCAACCCCCACTTCCATTTCAGAGCGAGTCACCCCTGCCACTGTAACCGCAACTCATCTACTGTCCCGAGACAGGAATGTGTGACCCGTAGACCAGATGAGGTGTCGGTCTGTCTGCAGCAACAGGGGTAGTAATCAGTGGTTGTATTCTACAGTGAGTGACTGATGAAACCACAGCCGTTTCAGAGATTTGATTTTTAAATTACATGTTGTCCCGATTCTGCGCGTAAGAATTGAGAGGGACAGCTACAGGAAACACTCTTAAATTTGTGCCAAGCGACTTTAAACCTGGTGATTTTGAATGTGAATGAATATGCAATACTTCTAATAGCAAGAATCGTAGTAATGGACTACAAGCTATGGTTAGGTGCAGATCTTTGCTGGTTACGAGCTTGATAGAGGCATGCAACAGGAATGGTGTTAAATTAATGAATGCAATGAAAAAGATCAAGATTTCTTTTATTTGTCCCAAGGGGAAATTTGTCTTGGACACACAGGCTGCCACATACAAACACATATGACAAGACAATTCAATTCATACAGTTCCATACAAAAAAATACATTAGCGCTCTGCTCTTTGGAAATTAGATATTATACCTGTTTAGGTTTCGCTTTTTGTTTTTAACTGGCACTCTGCAGCTCATACTGGGAGCACATGGGAGGGATTGGAAATCATTTTTCTTGCCTGTTTGATGACAGTCTCCTCAAATATCTGCTGCAATGGTGGATATTCTTTTACTCCCATCACTTTTTGTGCAGTGCGCACCAGTCTACCCAGTTCAGATTCATTTTTTACAGTTGGATTAGATTAATAAACCACACAGACATGCCATATCACTTTCAATAACTGCATGGCAAAAAATAAGGATAATTTTCTCCTTCTTTTGTGTAATAAGATCATTTATATATTCATTTATAACACAACTTTCTACAATGATTATCAAAAGGTAAGGTAGTAGTGAGAAATTAATTTGCTGAATGCTTTAGTAGGATATCCTTCATCAGTTCCAGTGTCAAAACCCCCAAAAAAAGTCACAATATTACATGTGGACGGTTTTAGGAGAGCATGCCATGACAGAAAACATTTCTATAAACTCCTGCTATATGCATGTCAGTGACTTATGATGTTTTCAAGGTGGCTGTTCAACATGTGTCCTGGGACTACAGTGGAAAAATTGCCTTTTGATAAATAAATCAATGCGCTAAAACAAATTCTGCCATCGGAAAATGACATTAATCGCACATGTCCCGCTGCTGCCTGTCTTTGGCACGAGGAACAGAGGCCGATCTGTTCTGGTGCAGTGTCTGTGGGACCAGGGGGCTCAATGCAGCCACCTACAAATGAAAACCAGACTCCAGAACAAAAGAAGAAGAGCGAGACAGAGTTGCAGTAAAAGAATAAGAGCTTTGCGTAAATGGGTTAAGGGGGAACAGAGAGACACAATAGCCTGCTTCGCCAGGGCAGAAGGGGCAGAACTGGGTAACATGAGGGGCTTATGGCGGCTATAACAGCTGTCTGAACTGCCTGACACAAGAAGCAAGGCAGCGCTACTTCAAAGTCCACATTTGCAAGTCTAAGAAGCGGTTTTGCGAGGTACAGAGAGGAGACATTGTGTGGGTCTGGTGGTTGATAGAAGAGACTTTAAGAGGTTTCTGCTTGACTAACATTGTTCCATATAGGCCTAGTTTTGGTTTTTGGACCGAGGCGTCCAAGACATCCAGGGCCTAAGGGGACTGGAGCAGACAAGTGCTCACAGCAGCGGGAGAAGGAGCTGACAAAAGAGGTCTTGTTTGAGAGGAGACCACAGCTCCAGGGGAGAGAGGAGGCAGTGACGGGACAGAGGACAAGGGGACAGGAACATGTCTGATTGTCTACAGCAAAACACCAGGGCTGAGCTTCAGTGGCAAACAAAGGGGAGAGGTTACAGTAACCTAGAGCTGTGTACTATATGTTATAGAGAAGTTAATGAACACACATGAGCAGATCCGCACTCAAACCCACTGACACATTCTCATTCATTTTAGTTGTTTCTCCTTTTATTGGTATGGCCTTGAATAACAATGAAAAGAAAAAAAGAAAAAAAATGATGCTAAAATAAAGTAAAAATAACATCCTCTATTCACCAAGACAACTGCAAAACTTTGACGTCAACACACTGTGAATGTTAAACTAAAACGATAATATGCGTAGAAAAAGAGACCTGTTTTGATCTATTGGTTTGCTTCTGGGTAGGGTCAAAGTGCACTGTGGCACTGTCCATGGTGCTGAGACAGAACTAATGTGACCTAGTCTGGAGAGAGTAAAAGGTGTAGCAAACACCACATCCTGTCCATAACACACCAGAGAGACTGTATGTGTTTCAATTCTTTACTAGGAATGCGTTTTGTAGACAATCATTAAATCCAAAGCCTCCATCAGCAGAATACTGTATATCTGACATCATATAAGATTTGGTGATTTTGCTGAGGATTTGATTATGTGATTATATAAAGCTGCTGCTACAATGTGGCACATCATCATTAGAGCATACCAACACTTGCCTCATGGCCAGCAACAAGGGACTGCTCCAGTGCAAAAAACACCATTTGCATCTGTGGTGTAGGAGACTTTTCAAGGCCAAACGAGGAAGAAAAGAGATTATTATGTTAAGTGCTAACACATTGGTATGTTTGAAAAGATTTACATACAACAACAAATATGACATTCTAGCTGCTTGGATATCGTCAACATAATAATTAAATGAATCTCCCCATGTCAGAGAGAGGCTTCCACTGTGGGACAGTGTCTAAACACGCACATGTTTACACACTGGGAAGACATGAAAGATGAATCTGCCATCAAAAATAATATATAAATCATACAGGTTTGTACAACAGCAGAATAGTGAGGAAAAATAACAGATTTTAGTCCAAGGATGAGACAAAATGGATGATGTGCAGCAATGAAAAAGGTAATCAATCAGGAATCGTCGGGCTCAAATCAACAGAGCCCAAGAACCTGGCACTGTTGAAAATATGGCTATTTTACTTTTATTTTGGAGGTTTATAGGGAACATGGAGTGTTTGTAAAGCATTTTCGGACAGACATGACATGACAGACATACAGAGTTTGAGTCACTGATGTTTAATTACTGAAAGCAAATTTATATTTATACTGACAAGACACAGAAAGACACCGTGTAAAAGCAAGCTATCTGACTGATCACTCCGTACTAGAGGGAATCTGCTTCTTCAGTGACAAATAGTGAAAAATTAGTAGGACCCAAAATGTTATTAATGAGCTCACCATGAAGTGCACACTGGGAGTAAAGTCATTGCGTCATCAGTTGACCAGCTGTCACACAGAAACACACAACGCTTTTGAGAACAATTGGTCATGTTTAGTGACAGAATAATGGTGCGTCTCTGATAAGCCGAGGTGTATGAAAATGGATAAGTTAAACTGTATTTTTATTTCCATAGCAACTAAACAAAGACCATACAAAACGTGAAAAATATTAAAAACTATCCAAAAAACTTCATGAGCACCTAGCAGTGAACCTTGCAGTGGGAATTTGATCATTGAGTCCAGCTTACGGGTGAGCTCATTTTGTAGATAAAAATGTAAATGTGTTTCTTATCATTTGCCTGATAAGAAAAACACACGGCCTGTAGATGTAACAATATGAATGTTAAAGTGTAACACTTCATGACTAAATAGTAGGGAAGATTTTTAATTACGTTTGGGAGGGCAATAACAGACTTGCAAAAGGGAAGTCTTTTGGGTGACGGGTTTCATATGTTATTTGAATGTTTGAAAATGTATGTTTTATATAGAGAGAAATATCTACCTAGACATCCATCAATGTTTAAACTGATATCACTGATGCAAAATGAAAATCAAACGTTATCTTGTGTAACTGGGTGCCTTTTGCCTTTGTTAAAATAATTAAAATAGTAGTGTCGTGTTTTGTTGTTTTATGTTTGTGCTCCATACCACATGGTCAAGAACATTAAATAGAGAAAGCAAGAAAATGTACATTGCTAAATTGTTTTATAATACAATTTTAAAATACAAGTTTATTTTTCATGTGAAGGAAATATTTCAGAAAATGTTAAATGAGCTGAATTTTACTTACATTCTTTATTTATTTAACCATTATTTAACCAGGACTGTCCCATTGAGATCCGCAAATCTCTTTTTCAAGAGAGTCCTGGCCAAGAGGCAATTGCGACACAACCAAAGACATTTACAAAATAGAAAAACAACAAAAAATCTGAAAAGCGTCTGAATCTAAATTACAAACAACGGCAGGCTGATGCTTTCAGGCTCTTCCAAATGGTGTCAAACTGAGCCAAAGTTATGAGATTAGGAAGGTTAATTGTGGTTTTATTTGTAGAGAATTCCAATCTAGTGGTAAACTGTTTAAGTACTTTCTTTTCGATCAGATCACCTCTGTGGAAGATGGCAGAAAGTGAGCAATCGAAACCATCAGGTATGCAGACAAACTTAAACTGGTCTGAAAGAAAGTACTTAAACAAGACAAAAATATATACATTTTACATATACAGATGATACACCAACATATTAGTTGTAAAAGCCATGTTATTTTTTTCCAAATTGCTCATAAGGAATACTCAATCCATCGACTCCAATAAGAAAAGAGAAGCATAAATTGCCACTAACCAACACGCAGAAAATTAGATGCTATCATCTTGATTCTAATTAATCGATGACATTTCTATCCATTATCAGCACAGAGCAGCTTGACCTCAGATTTAACAGAAGCCTCTCTCTGGCACTGTTTGTTTGCACTGGTGCGTAGTCCCTCGCTCTTCCTTCACTTCTCATTTGCAAATCTCTGCATTCTTTAGCCCCACTGTAACCCTGCCCAGAGATGACTTCTTGTATTTTTTGGACCCCGGGAAACTCACAATCAACGACGATAATCCCGGACTGACTTTTGACCGACTGAGTCACGCACCATTTGTATCTCGTTGTCATAGAAACCAAACTTAAAAGATCACCGGAGGAACAATATTGGGAGATTTTTATAACGTAGTACCTGTCAGTGAAAGACAAGCCTGGGCAAGTGTCACTGGTGGATGAATTGCTTTCGTATCACGGCGCTGATAAACTTTTAAAAATGACCCGGTGAGAGCAGAATTTCATGGGCCAGTGGCTCGGGTTACGCCACACTAAATTGGACATCGCCATAATGAACGATCCAGTGAGTAGCCAATATTTAACCTTTGGCTGCGTGTCGCTTCCAAATACAAAATAATACATTACCTTTGCAGAGCAAGCCCTTTTCTGAGAATCTAAACCAGGAACGGGGTCTCAAGGGATCAAAGCCGTCTTCATCAGTGTCTCTGTGATCAGTCAGTCCTTGGGTTAACCTCATATAGCTCCGGGTTAACCTCAGCGCACAATGGATGAGAGGAGAGAGCAGGACGACTACAGACCACTTCACTTGAGGGCAGTGTTTGTTAAACAATAGGGTCAGAGCCGTATGATGACGAGATGTTCCTGAGCATTTGAAGTCTAATGCATACCAAAGTTATATTGAAAAATGAGGTGTAATGTGATCTTAAGGACAATGAAAAACATAATAGTATAGACTGAAGTTCACAGAGTGTCTGAAGTGAGTAAACAGAGCACACATAAACACAGATGATAAAAGCCCTGCCAAGTAACCACGCTCTCAAAATCTCCTAACAAATGTTCGCTTAAGGTTTACTTCATGCCAAATCACAACAACACACCCACTGTAACTCATGCTTTTAAAATGACAGAAAACATACTGGAAATATCTGCATGAACTGACCTCATAAACTTATCTTAACTCCTCTTAGGTAGTTTTCAAGCCGTTTAACTTGTGTTTATTGGTGTTTATTGGGTTACAGTTCCTTGGAGAAATATGTAGCAAAACAAAAACATTTTTAGAAGTATTTCCAAACAGCAAAGAAAGAACAAGTAGGAGAAGGAGAACACGGCAATGATGACAATGCATAACAAATAACAAAATACAATAAAATGCTCTCATCGGGTTCAGCACTTCACAGTCATGACCAGACTGGAAATATTTAAACTACTGACAGACAAATACAGAACTAAACCATACAAGAAAATGCACATACAAAAAGCATAAAATATCCTAAATGTTAGGAGTAAGACCTGGATAGCACCCAACCCAAAAGAACCTTAACCTGTTAAAGTGCTGTGTATCGCCCATGACACATGGAAACACCATGTGTTTTTGTAGCGCCCTGTGAACAGCATAGCATGCAGCCTCATAGTCTTCCTACCGATCAAAGACTGGTCTGTCCTTTCCCCATTTTTTCAACTATACGTAAGTTGATTTGAGCCACAACAACACAGTACAATGGCCACAAACCTTTATCGAAAACAAATAAACTTAATTACTTTACCTACGATTTACGTCTTGTTATGGTCCAAAACAGCACACAGCCTTATGTGTTAGGTCTCATTCTGTCCATATCTGCCCTGTTGGATGGATAACTCTGAATGTGTGGACTGTAAGGACTGTAAGGCACTGGGTCATATTTGCAGTTATCATCCTATAATATCGGTCAGAACACCACTAGAGCCAGGATGAATATTCAGGTGGAACTTATGGGGCAAGTTAAAGTTAAGTTGACTAAACCCAACTGGAGACAATGATGAGGACACCAGGCTGTATTTCAACATCTTGTATTGAACATCAGCAGCCAGACCAGTTTTAAACAATTGCTAATTAACTTGTACTCTCGAGCCCCCCCTGCAGGTCCCTTTTGAGAAGAGCGATGTCATAAACACTCACAGCTCACATGGCTAACGTTTCATGCCGAGAAAATAGAATTCAATTACTTCGATTGTAAGCCGACATTTTCTGTGAAAGTGCCACGCTGTGTGATGTCACACAAACGCAGTGTCCATGGATTTTGATTAGATTGATATTGCTATTTCAATATTGAATCTGAAGTTAGCCTTAGCCTGATAACCTCTCACTGGTCCTAAAGTAACAACATTCACCAAATTTACACAAAACTTGATCCAACAGTGAATAGCAAACATAAAACAAATTATTGAAGCATGTATTTGTCTACATCTGCAGTAGATGCAAGCTGCATCTACTGCAGCTTGCAAACATTTGCAAGCAAGATGGCACAATAGCCTACCATTCTTGATGAATTGGCAGAACCAACGACTGCTCAAACAAAATAATACAACAGTGACGCTATTATCACAAAGTCATAATGTAGTAACACATACTTTTACTTGTGTCCTCTCTTCTTCACCAGGTAGCCAGCTATACATTAGATGATGAATGAGCAGAGTCAATGATCACGCAAAAGTCAAAACAACAGTGACACTAAGCCATTACCACATAACTGTGCAGTAACAACATCACCAGGTCTGCATCCATTTATTCATCTTTTTCTCTTCAGTAACACTAAACCGATGCTGACTCTCTCCAGGTACGAGTCACATTTCCTTTTCCTCTCATCCTTGGACAGTTTTCTCTGTCTTTTTTGCTGGCTCCGCCATGACATAAACCTCAGAAATGCAATCCAAAAAGTCTTTTTGTAGACAATTGTGACCAGCAAGAGCAAGGTTTAGCCTCCGGGGTCGGAGGCAGGGGGAGCTGCAAGTGTGATATTCCAGCCAGAACCAGCAGGGGGAGACAACACACCCTTACAATCATCCCATAAACGCTTAGTTGACCCTCACAGAGTAGGTAAAGATGTTACAACTAATAAATATCAAAAGGCCAATCTGTGAAGCAGTCATTCAAAAAATAAAAAAGCTAAATCTCATCCTCATTGTGGGCTATGGCATATATACAAAGCACATAATATAAAAAATATGTTATCATCATGTCATTTTACTATCCAGGCAGAAATTGCATTCTTATATAACCCACATTTCAGCTGTATTTTAAACATCTCTGCATAGTCATGTTAGTAGTTTTATGTGACCTAACAAGGTGTCTGTAACAGAAAAAAATTGGTAGCAAATCTACACTTGCACAATGTATGCAAAAACATAAAATCTTCTCTCAAAGCTGGGAGAGGGTCAGTGCCTCTGTCATGCTTGCTTCCAACAACACGGCCCATCTAACCGCACACTAATGGTCCTGGGCTGCTATCTCCAACACATTACCCCTGGGACCCACACATCCAAACACACTGCACACACACAGGCCTGCTGCAAGGCTAAATTACACTTTATACAAATTGTGAATATTTCTTTTAGGCACTTAAAAAGTCCTTTCTGAAATCCAGGGGGCTTTTTGACGCCCCTCGTCCCGCTCACCGCAATAACCACAGGGATTTCCATCAGTCGAGCTGCATCCTGTGAGGGGCAGCCAGATATTCCAACCATTCTCCCGTCACCACACGCCAGAAAAACACTCAGGGCGGAGGCAAAATGTGTGTTTGTGCCTAATTATTTAGTTATCATCCAAAAAATGTATCTGTATATCTTCAACGAGTCTGCCTCTTGCCTTGAAAAACCATATACACGTGGGTATTTATTTATGTTTATAGCCCTCTAATAGTTGACTGGTGACGATGAGGTGTGAAGGCATGCCTAAGAAACCAAACAGAGCGGTCTGATAGAATCCAGGACTAAGGAAGCCTTTTTATTATTGTTTATAAAAGTGCTCAAATGTGGTTATGGATAAATGAGGGTAAGATGAATGAGGGTAGATCTGAATTGGGTCTTTTATCACACCTACATTGTGAATGACAGAAGAAACAGAGGAGCTGCAGGGAGTGGTCCTGGGACATAGAGGGGCGACCCATGTTAAGGTTCGTGTTTCGCTGCAATAACACGGGTCCAGGGCTGCAGGAGTGAGAGAGGTGACAGATATTCAGAGGTATGTCAACATCGCCACAAGTGTACACTGGGATAACACACTTACAGCACTCGTTCCCACAAAGTCACTCACAAGAGCAGGAGTCTTCAGGTTTAAGTACAAGCTGAAATAACACAAGGCCTGATCATTAGGAAGGTTTCTCCCATAATTAATGTTGTATTAGGTCAAAGGTGCAATGTATTTGGTGAAGTGAATGGACAGCTCTGTGAAGTGTGGTTTGATGCTTTGAGAATAGTGACCATTAATGCAACATCCCTAACAGTTGGTTGAATTGTTGAAGAAGCAGATTCATCAAAGTCTTTGGATTTGTGTAACTTTGACAGGCGACAGAGGCAACCCATGTGTAAGCACATCTCCAAAAGCAGCTTGTGGAGACTGTCTCCATGTATATTACAGCTTTGCATAAGGTTATGGTGCTAATTGGTAAGCTAGGGCTTCTACCGCACCACAAAACCAACATGTGATGTCAGTGAATAACAACATTCTTCTCATGAGGTCCAAAGTACAAGGTTCATCTTTACCCCAGCTTCCCTTTTTCCTTGTCCTCCCATTTTACTCACATAGACCTGCACAATATCGACTATAACTACTCCTACCACCACTGCATGGCCATTTGACTTTTCATTGTACATTTCTGCCATTTGCTTCCATGTTTTTTTGCCATACTATATCCCATGCTGCAATTTTTCAAGATGATCTCATGTCCAGTAGACTCTTGAGGGAGTCAGGGGAGAGAGAGAGGGGGACAGATTACTTTACATGAGTAGCTCTGGGTTGTGTGTGCGTGTGGTGAGTGGACAGGTCAGCTGGGACGTCATACCAGAGACGTGAGGACAGACCATGAGTTTGACAAAGTGAGGTTGGGGTTGGCAATTAACAGAGAGAGACAGAACGAGAGAGAGGGATTGAAAGAAGAGGGAACAGGGGCAGGACACTCGGAGGATAATTCACTGTGACAAGACGCAAACATTGGGCAGCCACTCACAGTAAGAAGGTCAACTCCAGGGTGATGAATTCTGAATCTTATTCAAACTAATGTATGTAAAATAGATAGTTGGGTAAAGCACAAAGCTAAAGATTAAAAAAAAAAAAAGTAAGAACGGGTGCAATACATACAGATGGCATATTTGGGAATGCCCACAAACGATCACATTGGAAGCAAACAAATTTTCCTTTGCACCCTTTAAACTACCTCTTCCTGTATCTGGGATTGGGACAGAGACTGGTGGTTCCAACATGTAGAACAAAGAGGTACAGGGACAGTTTTATCTCAGCAGCAGTTGTTTTTCATAACATGTCTCCCGCCATTAAGGGCAGCGCGGACTTTGCACTTTATACTTATTTATATGTATTGTTTACAGTAATTGTTGAAGGTACTGTATGTGTGTTTGTATGAGATCATGGGTTATCTTTCAGTCAATTATGGACTCGTACCTGGACCTGCCCTCCATCTGATCTATGTAATTTCATTGTACATTGTTTAATGACAAATCAAGCGCTTTATTTTTTATTATTATTCTTCATTTTCTATCTAATAAAAATACAGGGACACGGAGAGAAATTAAGCGGTTCAAATGCCCAAATTTGTGTATATTAGAGGGAATGCTAACCATTCTGCTAACGTTAACTTCATGCTACTTCATGCTACATGCGAACAGCTATCTTCCTTCCAAAACTGATTTTTCACTTCTAGTGGATATTCTGTTGCTCATAATCCACAGGAAAAATGTCTAAAAAATGAATGAAAAAAATAATAATTTCCATAGCAGACTTCCTTCCCCTTCACTAGGCCGTGCCCCCTAGTATGATGCGTTGCCATCTGTATCGATATTGCATGTGAAAAAAGACACAATTATAATAAGTGCCATCAACAAGTTCAAGTGCATTGATATAATGAAAATATAG
>OMNZ01024556.1:0-18088 GCA_900303255.1 Lesueurigobius sanzi | reverse complement strand
GGGGGGGGGAAAAGGGGGGGGGGGGGGGGGGGGGGTTGGAGAAACTACATTTTAGGACACAGTAAATGATGTATAAAAGCGTTTTTACTGTTATGGCAAATTACTTTACAGGAGCGTAGCAGCTTAATCATATCAAACCAATGGTGTGGCAATAAACAGATTTCTTCTGTGGGTTAATGCATAGGGCATTAATGAAAGGAGAACACTTTTTGTTATGCACGTAAACTGATTCGAACACAATCAGTGCACAATATATCATCAAATTATCATTATCACAATATCAGGTGACACAATATCCACACCGCAAGAAGCCACAAAATGTCAGAAAATCACAGAGATCTTTCTTCCATGTGACTGAGATTTATAAATTCATGATAACTTAGAAATCAGCAAAGTTTAGCTTTGTAGTTGGGCTGGGAGATATGATGATAGCAATTGATGGTGTCCATGATGATCTGCTTTTTTGGGAACATCGTCATATCTTGATTCAGTGTTTTTTATGTTTAATGCAGCTCTGAGCTCAAATACTGACATTTTTCTCCACTCACTGCTTCTGCTGTCAGGAATAAACCAGAACTAAACCAGGAGAACTCTAGGTCTAAACCAGGTCTAAAATCGGACAATATCACAGACTGAATCTGGATTAAACCAGGACTAAACTAAAAAGGACTAGACCAGGGACAGAATGAAACGATGATTACCCTGGACTAAACCAGGCCTAAACCAGGCCTAAACCAGGACCAAACTAAAAAGGACTAGACCAGGGACAGAATGAAACGATGATTACCCTGGACTAAATCCAAGAACTCAATCAGAAATAAACCAAGACAAAACTGGGTCTAAATCAGGTCTAAAGCTGGACAAGATCACAGACTAAATCAGGATTAAACCAGGACTAAACCATGAGGGAAACATGAGTCAAAACTCTCTAAGGACTGACACTTGGACTAAAACAGGTCTTAACCAAGACTAAACCAACACCAGGTCTAAACCTAAGAAGAAGCAGATGGCTTTAGTAGCCTTTAAAAGACTGTATACACATGAATCGTGAGAAAATCTAAATCTTGATTTAAACTAAAGAAAAGCCATATCGCCCAGCCCTACTTTGAAGTCATGATTTTACTAATTTACTTCCACGTGTTTTGGCCCAGATTTCAGTATTCAAATGAATGTATTTGAATTGAAATGGATAGAGGTTATATGCACATGTTACTTAAATAGAAAAAGTTGCTGTGATGGAACGCTAACTGCCATGCTGTTGCTATGTTATGACATTGCACGCATAACCTCTATTTACTGAATTTGTCTTTATCTTGAGACAGACCAAAGCACTATTTAACCTTAATGACTTTTTCCCTTTTATTCACTTAAACACAGAATTTTACATATTATGGCTACGACCTTTACCCTGTGCCCAACATGTATAAGGTGAACAACAGGATGTTCAAACTCTAACACTGATGAAAAATGATTCAAATCAATTGCGTAATTAAGTAATTGTCATGTGTCGACAACTGTGTGAATTTTCGGACAGGCAGAATCCCTGTGTCAATGGGTGCTCTGTTTGGATGTGAGCTCCAATCAAAAGCTGTAACGCAACACTCTTGGGGGTCAGGGAAACTTACAGAGGGCTTGATGGGACACTCGCCCTGTTTGCCCTGAGACTATGCTAAGAGTCACCTGAGCCCCTGTGGCCCTCCCCGAGTCTGGGAAGAGTCCTGAACGCTCCTGCCACCACATCCACACACAAAGACACTCTTCATTGGGACTCTAAATACATCCACTGCACGCAACCACTCCACAAGGACACCTTTGAAATTAGTGAGACTCCATAAATAATTGTCCTGCAAACACACACGGCAAGATGGAGTGGAAAACATGTGCAAGGGGGAGGTAGACTTTACTTTCTGTCTTCTGCATTTGACCAGTGAACTCAAGTTAATCGCTGGTAATCATTCTCCTGATCTTGAGCCAATATACTGCAGTGGACAGAAGCACCTTGAACCTGCAAGTTTTTTATTGGATTGAATGAAAGCCCAACTACAGCAAGGCTGCATGTTTTTGGAGAAAATATCTATTTAAACATAAAAATCTGTCCTACTCTCTGTGGGCGGTCGGTCTATCTCTCATCTCTCCAAGCTCGGGTCCTCTATCAGAGGCCTTGAGGGTTCTGCGCTGTATTTATTGCTGTTCCTAGAACTGCACTTTTCCGGACTGAGATGTCTTATGTTTTTCCTGGGATCTGCTGTAGACGCTCCTCCAGTTTGGGGGTTATTGCCTCGAGTGCTCCAATGACCACAGGCACCATTGAATGTTAGTGTTGAATGCCTTGTTCTCGCATCTCAGCCGTTTCCGTCTTGTTCCAGTCGCCCATTTTTCATCAGGGTGCTCTGGTTCCCCGGCACCTGAGCTGGGATATCAGACTTTCATTGCCTCAATGTATGAGGTAGGCAGTAGCGTGAAGTTGGTATTTGGTCATGTGCCCCAGAGGGGATACAAACCCAGACCCCCTGCATGGAAGTTTCGGAATATGAACTGTTAATTACAGTAATCACATTCAGGACAGTTGACAGTGGCCACAGGACTGTCATGAAGGAGCCCATTCTCTATTTTAATTAATAGAAAATACAGGAGGAATAGAATTGAGCCCTGAGCTAAATATGTCATTTACAGCACTAGTTGTCTGTCCATTAATATGTATTGTTCCATTCAGATAAATTAATAAAATGAAATGAAATGTGAACTCTGACCCGGACCTCAGCAAAGCTGTCGACAGCCATGATCACACGTATTTTAGCAGGTTGGCAGGTTTTCGTAGTACATTCCGACAGAGACTGATTTAGTTGTTGTCTACCAACTAATAATTTGTGGTCGTCATCACATCCACTAAACTTCCGAGATCACTTGCTGCTGCTGTGAATCCTATAATCTGGTTATAAGCATCTGCCATTCAGTGTCACTGGTAAAATCCAATTAAGAAAACAAATGTACAGGAAGGGTCTTTCTGGAAGCACTCAATCCATAAATCAATTTATTTTATTTTTTGTAACGCCCAATATCATAACAGGAGTCATCTCAAAGGTCGGTATGGACAAAAAACAATGACATCAAATACAGTATATTTATTTGAAAAACATTAACTGATGTCTTTGATTATTAGATCTGAGATACTAAAATGCATAGCAAAGACAAGCCAGCTGCCGGTTACCCCAGGTCATGCCCTCACCTCCAACAGTCCATTACGAGCCCAGTCTTAAGAATCTCAAACACCATACGAGCATGTGTTGTGTATTTTCATTCCTCCACACTTTTGGAGCCAAAGTGAGTTGTTTTTGGGAGAGGCACTCATATCAGCCAAACCTCAAAATCCCTCATGCAAATCCCATGCTGCTGAAGTAAATCAAGTCTGAAGTCCTCCCAGTGTTTCACATGACTTTTGTTTGTGGCTTTTCTCAGCAGTTACTATCGGCCGAATGAGCAATACAAAGGTGTGTAACAGAATAAATACACCACAGACAGCGCAGGACAGCAGGGAGCAACTTCAAAGCTGGTTCTGAGTTTCCATGGTGTATTATCCATCTTATCTATTATACTGCACAACATCAAATTACATTGTTTTATGCGACTTGTGGTTGTTTGCCAAATAGCAACACACTTTGTCCTAGTCCTCACAACTGCTAGCTTTTATATTGTGTGTGGCCCCATGCAAGAACCTGATATACCACAGATTCTCTTCTATTGAATACATTGCATTACTGTATTTGTGTCGACCATCAATGTTCCTGAACATGTGGTATATCAGGTTTATGCATGGGGCCACAGAAGTATATTATAAAGCAGTGATTTTCTCAAACTGAAAATGACTACAAAGTCCTCCATCCATCCATCCATCCATCCATCTTCTTCCGCTTATCCGTTGCCGGGTCGCGGGGGCAGCAGTCCAAGCTGCCCGGCTCACATTGCACCAGTCCCTTATGGCTCCTCCTGCAGGTGGTGGGTCCACAGGAGGACAGCCCCACGACACTCCTTTACCTCAGGGTGACGTAACTGGTCTTGATGGTCTCATCATAAGGGGCTTCTGAACCGCTCTTGGTCTGACCCGTCACCTAGGACCTGTTTGCCATGAGAGACCCTACCAGGAGCATAATGCCCCAGACAACAGAGCTCCTAGGAGCATTCAGGTTCTCAAACCCCTCCACCACGATAAGGTGGCGGCTCGAGGAGGGGACTACAAAGTCCTCTGTAAACGAAAATATACTTTGTCCTCGTGGGATTATGAATAAAACCTGCTAACACTGTATAGTTTAGACCTAGCATGTTCTGAAATACATCCGAGTCTTGTATTAGTTTGGCTGCCAGTTCATATTTCAGTCTTCTCTCGAATCCTGATTTTAAAATAGTAAATATAACCACAATCCCAATACTTGCCACAAAAATCAACAAAAAAGATATTTCCTCTAGACATGTACAAACTGGATTAGACACGATTTAGGCTTGTTTTGGTTCATTGAAGATGGTACAAATATTAATAAACAGTTCAAGTGCATATGAGTGAATGGTTATAATCCTTTTGCAAAATGACTTAGTTTGATGGATAATATCTGTACGACAGTGAAGTGGGAGTGTGGGAGTAAAAGCTATTACTATTCACTGTAAATAAGTATGTTAGTGACATAGATGGAGGGAAAGCTCCATGGGATTCTGACTCGCTTATTTCTTATTGGTATAATATGGTCGGCATGGCAACGTCACTTAATTTTCCCACACACCCCCAACACCAGAGCGGCAGAAAAAAATAAGTAAAAATCCCACAGCAGAGAGGAAATTGTCTAAATAAATGTGTTATGTGTGATCTGTGATATGTAGGCATGGGAACTGTTTTCGTTGACTGCAGTTTGCTTGTATAAAAGACGCGGCTCAAATAAAGCGATCGGATCCCAACCTCGTCTCACTCGACACACATGAGCAGTCGCACAAGTGTGTGGTCTTTGTGCCCCGGTGAATGGACAGAGCTGCTTCCAGTAACAACAGAGTCTAAGTGCCAGAGGAGTTTTCTTCATTCTCCCCGCAGCAAATCAAACTATGCAACGGACACATGTGCCACTGTCGGGCCTTCCCATTATACCGTCAGTCATGTGAACCAAAACACTGTGTGCTCTATCTGCCTCTGCATTAGCCGCTGGAGTCGTGCCCATGAAAAACAGCTGTCCCGGGATGTTTGGGATAAAGGGAGAATAATATCGGTTTGATTCCAAAGCTCTGCGAGTAGGTGGTTTCGAGAGAAAGCGCTGACTCGCCACAATGAGACCCACACGGTGAATAACAGCCCTGACAGGTTTGACAGTGTTTAAATCAGGTCAGATGGCTGTGTTGCATTATGGGTATTATCGCAGCTTCGCGCTCTGTGGGACACTTGAGAAAGGGCCCCCAGCAGGACCCAGCGCGCTGCCTTGAGGTTACAACACCATAATCTCTGTTTCTAGACGAGCATTCTATCAAAACTGGTGTGCATGCAAGTAACAGGCCACAATCAATAACTCAACTGTATGAATATCATGGCAGAATAAAAGCAGAGGTATTTTGAGAAACGCAGTTAGTATGAAGTTTTTTTGTAATGATTTCCTTCCAGAAAGAAAAACAAGATTTTTTTTAATGTTGTTTGGTATCTCTCAAATGCCCTTCCTGTATCACAACACGAGTCACCTCAAAAGACTGCACAGACCTCAAAATAGTGAAACAAGGAGCAAATGTAACGTCCAAACAGATTTATCATTCTTAGATCCTCCTCTGCGGCAGGAAAAACATAGAAACCTCGAGAAGAACCACAATGAGGAGAGACCCACTCCCATATACGGATGGGCTATAGATAGTCCCAATGTCAACTACTAGAGTCCTTCGCTAATATCTAATCAAAGGGATTTATGACTTATTAACATAAAACTAACAACAACTAGTAGTAGTAGTAGTACAAGTATTGTTAAAGTGTAGGAGGAACACTGAGGTACAGCTTAAAGTTACTCAGAAGCGTGTATGTTTGAAAGAAAGCAGGATGGTCTGGCTGGCCAGGCTAATAGTCTACAGTAGTCTACAATTACTTAAAAATAAGTTTATAACAAAGGTAAATCAGAATGAGACATTGATGATGTTACTTCCTTCCCTGGCTAATGCTATCTTAATATTCACGAGCCGGGTCTGTCCTTCTGCTGCACTAAAAGTGGAAACCTGCGTGCTCGTCCACAGAGAGCCGCCTGACCGACCTGAGCTCGGCGTCTGTGCAGATTACTATTACTGAGATCATGGCAATAGTGTCATGAAACAATCACTGCTCTTACGTCCTGCTGTTTCTATGGCGCTGGTAATTACATGGTAGACTGGAGCATTGGGCATGAGGAAGCTAACCAAACGCCCAATCAGAGGACCAGTTTGAGGCACTCCACATGGGGCTTAAAAACAGAGTTCAGGATAGCAGGGGAAAAGCCCATTGTAATCCAGATAATACGCACCAGCCCATTAAGCTCAATGCTGACCTTTTATTCTGAAGAGGGAGAGGTAAATTAAAAGGGGCTATAAATAATGTAATCCTCTTCTTTGGCTGCGGCACATAGCGTTAAGCCACAAAAGTGTAACAGAGTGACTTATGATTATGAATATTTCCTGGGAACACGGCGGCAGCAAGTGACTGGTACCAAATGAGAGTGAATTAGAGAATAATAGCCTTTTATCACCGTAGGCACAAAGCATAAGATCATTTCAGACAATTGAGGACAGGTCATTACTGGTAGATCCCATTTCATGAGTCAATGTGAAAAGGAAGGCTATGCTTCCATATGTTTCTGATGGAACAAGATGGATGTCCAAGAACGAAAAAAAAAAAAAAAACCTTCAGCCTTCTATGTTGTCCCTTGTAATATTCTTTTAAGGTTCAGAATGAATCCAGTCGTAGGAGGCGCAGTGCACAGTGAGAACAGCTGAAGATCATCTGTGCCCTTCTCCCCTTCATTTAGGACGTTTACTCTAAGCCAACTTTTATGAATTCATTGTCAGTATGAGATGAGAAAATGTCCTCTTCAATTCAAAAAGTCAGTGCAAAAGTCTATTCTAAAATATATGCTTCCTATGTCCTCAGACTTAAGGGTATTGCAGATGGTTTTTGCATAATACAATGTCAACAGAGAGAGGCAGAGCAAGGAGGAAATGCCTGTGTAACTTCGGCCAATCTTTAACAGCACCAGATTAGGACATTCTGTTAAAACAGAACGGCCCAGACGACTAGTGGGACATTAACCTAGACACTCGATCTTTCCTAGAAACACATGGAAAACTGGTTTACTGAATACATTGCTTGTTCTACAACCTACAGTACATACTGTACATTCATGTTTACTTATACTGCACACACTGCCCCATAGTAAGACCTTTGCTGTGCTTCCTAACTCAAATTCTAACTATATTGCTATGGAAAGGGAAGAGAGATAATGTAAGAGCCCAGTGACATAGTACAGCAATACTGAAAGCAAAACATGGCCACAACCGTTCTTTACACGTGCCTGTTGTCGTCGAATCAGTTTGGAGTTTGCTGTGGTCAGTTACGCAGTATTTTCTAGTCCAGTAGTTATTGACTATGGTTTAACTTGAAGCTAAATCAAATAGCTGAGTTTGCTGAAGGATTCGACAGCATTGATGCACAGGTCCCTCTGCGCCACGAAACAAACTGGCAATTCAGACACTGCAGTCTCAGCTCGGTGCGTGGGGAGATATTTAGTACTGATGTGACGTTCATGACCGAATCGGCTCTTTTGAGCGGCTCTTGGAGATGAACTGGATCTCTATTGCGAAAAGAGCTGGATCTTTTTTTCAGTCAGTTCGACGTAGAGTTGCCCTAAATGGACTCAAGAATCAGTATAACACCGGGGAAGGTAAAAGAAAGAAAGATTTTTGCGCTTAAATGATTTGTCAGACAGATGTAGCCTTTTATCATTGACTGTGGCACAAAATTTGATTCAGAAACACGTTTTTTTTTAAGGAATAAAAATGATCTCCATCATCATTTGGTTTAACCCTGATTTAGCTCTGATCTAGTCCAGTTTTTGTCCTGGTTTAGACCTGGTTTAGACCCTGTTTAGTCCTAGTTTATCACGAGTTTAGCTCAGTTTTAGTCCCGGTTTAGCCCTGGTCTAGTTCTGTTTTAGACTTGATTTAGTTCAGTTTTAGTACTGGCTTAGACCTAGTTCAACCCAGTTTTAGTCCTTTTGGTTAATTTTAAAAAGAAATGTGTCTGTCAGCCTAATGTCTAATCATGATATGATGTTTAAAAACAATATAAAAAGGAGCCCTTCTTTTGAACGGCTCTTTGAAATGAACGGATCCCAAAGACTCGGCTCCCTGTAAAGAGCCATGAATCCCATCACTAATATTTAGAAGACTAAAAAACATAAATGCATGTGGCAATAAGTGAAGTAGTGGTTGAATTTGGGATTACAATAAGAAGGGATGCACTGATCCAATACTGGTATCGAATACAGAAAAAATTACAATAACAGGTATCATTTCCAAATATCCGATACTGAACCCATATTTTTACCAACTTAATCTAAGTGAATTTGGGAATGCTGTATGTCGCAATACTACTTTTTATCGCTGCGCAAAATACTGCAGTTAGCAGCCGTATGCTAATGCTAGCTTCAACCAATCAAGGGCAGGCTGGGACAGAGGCTATGACTGTCACAGAATTACTGGTAAAACATTTGTAACGTAATGATCAGATTATTTTATGATGGAATTTCTCTACATTGACATACAGTAACATGGACCAATCAGTTTTCACTCACCACAAAACAGTTTACATAAACAAAAAATACTCCCGGTACCGGATATCGGTAGATATTCAAACCCCTAATATCGGTATCGGAAGCAAAAAAGCTGGATCGGTGCATCTCTAATAATAACACAGTAATAGGATGGCCTCCGATAAGGGAGGATTGTGCATTTTATAAACTTATTTTCTTCTTTGATGGCACATTTCCTAACTTTTTGCACCCCCCTGTGTGATCCTATAGAGCTGTTGTGAAGTGAATTTCTCCATTGTGTGATCAATAAAGTATTATCTTATCTTCTCATTTTGCAGCCAAGTTTCCATATTATCATCAAGAAAATGCTAATTATGTTTTCCTGTATTTTACAGTCTATTTGGGTTATGAATAATCATATTACCAGGATCTGTAATCTGTCCCCATGTAATTACCACGTTATTACACCTTTAGGTATCATCCTATTACCAAATAAAGTGCTACCATCGGGTATAGTACAGTATATTGTCTGCAGAATCACCTGCATTCTGGGCAGAATAAATATATGCGAATGTATGGAGCGTGAAATAAAACCTTCTTATATAATAACGCATATTACCACACTTTTATACAGCTATGCAGCAATCCATCCTGCTTCGTCCACCTACACACAGCAAACCCATATATCGGCACATCGCCCGTTGTACTCGCATATAACAATGACAGCCACGGGCCTCTATGACGCCCGTACAAGCTATTTAGGGGTTTGTGTGGCTTTGCTGTGCACAGGCCAGTAAGCAGGGGCAGAGCTGGGTGCATTTGAGCATGACCTGCCAAATGTGTAGTGAACTGGAGATCTTCTCATAGTCACGCAAATCAGTCTTTAAAGGTTGAGAAACACCAGAAGGACTTCATGTCAACGCGTCCATCGCCGTCGCCCCGCGCACAGGAGAGGCCTGGTATTTTTAGAGAGCTGATATTACATTTACTTGACACCATCCTTTGTATTATTATGACCTCAATATTGAATGTCATATTGATACTTTATACTTAACCTACATGCATGTCAGCAAATATTGAGGACAAAAGTGCAGTGGTTTTAGCAGTTATTAAAAAGTTACATAGATTGTCCATCTTTTTTTTTTTTTTTTTATGTGATGCAATACTGTATCACTTTTGGATACAATATGTGAATAACATCCTATTTCAGCTTTAAAGAGGCTACACGCAGAGTGGTGCATTAGTCAGGTGAATTGCGAACATGTCTGCAGACTCTGTAAAGGACAGGGGAAATAAAAGCATAACAAAGTACATTCAATAAGTTTTGGAGTAACACTTAATGAGCACAAGAGGAAACTATGCGAAGGTCACTGGTGCAACAGCGCAGTAGGCTATACACAAGAGAGCCCTCATATGATGATGGCTTAGACTTAAAAGCTTTTAGTTGACAAGTTTCACTCTTGGTGGATGTTAAGCTGTTATTGTAGCCACAGCTGTCCTGAGGTAGACTGCGAGAGATGTAAGATAATATCGAAATTGTTGTTTGGAAGACATGCTCAGTCTGTTGACAAAGCTCCTGGGATAAGGAGCGAGACATTTAATTTCTTCAAGCACAAAGTACAGATGATGAAAAAGAAAGCCTTTGTCTCCTGTACGATTGAGAACCTACACAATGTTTGGAAGACATGCAAAATTCACAATCTAAAGTTTATCTCCAATGTCAAAATCAACCAAAAGCGACAAAAACTTCTCAACAAAAATATACTTGATGTGTAATCTCTCAAAATATGGAATAATAGTGTTTTTTTTCTGCACTTTTGTGGTTTATTCTTACATAAACAGTGATCTGATCCAGCCTTACCCCCCAGCCCAGGCTCTGAGGTTTGTGGATCAGAATCTGCTGACAGTTCCACGCACTCTTTGGGACGAGAGGAGACCAATCCTTCCAGGCTGTTGCTTCCAGGCCTTGGAACGATCTTCCGCTCTATCTGCGTTCAACTGACTCTGTCGACACTTTTAAAGCCAACTTAAGACTTAAGACAAGTCGTGTTGTCTTGGCCTCTTATATTGTGTGTTCTTTTTGCATTTTTGTAATTGTATTGTTAAGTCGTGTTGCGAATAGGGCTGTGACATTAATCGATATAACCTAACCCCAATGTTTTTTTTCTTTCTTGCGTATCCAGTGTTTCATGAAGCTGAAATATAATGAATGAGTACTACTGCAATGTATAATAGCAGTTTTAGGGCAGTGACAAAAAACATGTATACGTGACCTTACCATTTTTTTTTCATTATTGGCAGATAATCTACAGTCACACAATTACTGTGATAAATAACATTGTGAATCACAATAATTTTGTCCAGGAAAATTGTGAGACAAAAATTCCCATTTCGTGTCATGCTTAGACAATACTGAATTGCATGAAAAATATACATCATAAATACAGTATATAATATTAAAATCGCAAATTGAATCACAATTTCTGTCTGAAAAACCGCAAATAGGTTTTTGGTCAAAATCATGCAGCCATAGTTCTGAAGCACTTAGTTACTATTCAATCTTTTTGACCACACAACAATCTCAATTACAGTACGATTTTTGTACATTTTTGACGGTTTGCAAAAATATGGCTTGATCATTGTTTTTGAGAAAGTCCCTCAAAGTATCGAGATATTCATTCTTCTTCATATTGCCCATACACTGACTGCCACCAACCAATCACTCACACGCTACATCAGCACAGACAGAAGAAGAGTGAAGTGTCTTACCCGAGGGCTCAAAGACAGCCAGCACCTGCCGGCAGCCGGGATTTGAACCGCCAACCTTTAAAAATCGCGAGACGGGGCACGTGCGGGATGTGTCATGGGACCCCCGGGGCGCTGACAGCAACTTGAGCAGCAAAGCCTCCGCTCCAGCTCCGAGATGAATAAAATATAACCAGCGCGCGCAGCCGGGTGTCTCACTCTGATGCAACATATAACAACATTCTCCCAAGCCCGAAGACGCAGGGACAAGCTCCAGGTGCGAGCTGGTGTTTATGTCCACTGAGACGCAGAGATGGAGCAACAACGATATATTTATAGGAAAACCTTTTCATTTTTCAGGCAGTGTTTAGTTTACGCACCTTTTGTGGGGGGGTGACCTGATTTGCGAAATTAGAAATCAAATATGAGGGTAACATCAGACGAGCATAGACCAAGTACTGGAAGTGACACAATGAACAAACTTTCTCAACCTAAATAAAAAGGGCTCATATATCTCCATGCCCAGATTCATTGTCAACAACTAAAATCCTTCTGTTTTGGATTACTATTATAACAAAAAGGAGAGGGCAGACTCATTTCATTGACCCTATTTTACAACAATTACAGACCCACGCCTTCCTCACAAGCAACTCAGTCCTGTGATTTTCTACTCTGCCCTGGTGTACCCCTTAAAATCTCAGATGGTATTTTGTGTAGCCTTCAAAACAAAATCTCTTAAAATCCGAATACCGAAACCTGGTTTCATAATGGCCCCAGGGCCATGTGAGCCAGTCCACCTGGACCGATCACCTTCAGCCTAAACAGCCCTCATATCGGTGCTGAGGAGTCGCGCTGAAATCAGCGCTTTATAAAGGCTCTCTCATCGATACATTCTCCGCGTCTCTGATCTGCCCTGTGGCCCGCACCGTTTCCCCTCTCTCTCCCCGTGTGCTCTGACTGACTGAGACACCAGTGCTCTGACGCTGGGGAACCTCCCCAATTGTTCCTAACTAAGTATAGTATAGTATAATATAGTATAACTAACTATATATTTTACCTTATAATGTTTGTTTGTGCTAAACCTGTTTTGGAAATAAATCAGGTCCAAATGTAGAGCAATAAAAAGATATATTTTTTGCATTTAAAGTACTGATAAGAGTACCATTAAAGTACCGGATCGATAAGGAGTATCGATAAGAGTAGTAGTATCGATAAATCCTTAACGGCCTGGGTGTTTAGCAAAGCTGTGTACTCAATATCTTACTATTTCACCTCTACTTCATGCGGCTGCCTGTCCAGTTCAATAAAGTCTGCAGACCAAAGCTTCTATTACTTTCAACAAAAAGTACGTCACCTGCTTAGACTAAACGAAAACTAGAAAAAGAGAAAAACATGCCGTCAGAAACACTTCCATGAAACCAGTAAGACAGCGCTTTTGACATAGGTGGCGCTGGACTTGACTGCTGGGATCTGCTGAGTCACTCACACTCACCTCGACCTGGGAGAGAGAGGCCACAGACCAGCCAAGCATGCTTCCTTGAACCCGGAGAGCTCACACTATCACAGCCATCCTGGACTGCTACAGACAGATGGAGCACATTAGCAGCACAGAGCAGCTCAAGTGCATATCCCTTGCTAAATGCCAGATTGGTGTGAAAGGAGCGGATAGGCTCGGGGCTGAAAACACTGCTCCTGTTTTGATTACCAATTTTGTAAATTAATAGAGCCATATGAGAGGAATAAGGTTTACTTTGAGAGTATACACATTAGGCATGGGTAATTTAACACATCTGTCAAAGAGGGAATCCCAGAAGATGCAATTACTGGGCGCAGTGTATGTCCTGTAGCAGAAAAAGCTACATTTAGCCTTTAAAGCAGTGTTTTGTCACTGCTGCGTTGCCTTGGCTACATATTGAACACAATTAAAAAGATAAAATTACAACAGTACCTTAGTTATTACACTTTAAACAAGAGCTTGTTTTTCTCCAGCATGGAAAATTACTCAAGCAAGTGTGACTGTCAAATTAACACCAAACACTCATGATGTCATGTGACTCCTGCCAGTGACCACCAGCTTGGACATAAGACCTGACTGCTCAAGGGTTTTGTTATGGCTGATGAAAATCTCGGAAACCACGGCCCTGTTAGCTCAGAGGAATTAGAGAATTTATTATAAGGGAAGGGAATCTTTTATTTTCTTTTAGTCAGTCACCCAAAGCACTTCACAAGAGATGATCATTCATTCACTCCTTACTCCAGGGGTCGTGAACCTTTTTAGCTAAAAGAGCCAAAAAAGTCACATATATTAACATGCATTTCCGTGAGAGCCATACAATATTTGTTTTACTCTGAATACAACAAAATGTGTGAATTTTTAAACAAGACAGTAATAAGTCTCAGAATGTATTCTTTTTTTTTTTTTAGCAACATTGTTATACTGGAGTTATCTAATACTAGTTATGGAATGATAAATATTTACTATCAGGCAGTATTTATGATCTCTGTCTTTTTTTAAGGATGAAATTGGTAATGCTTTCTGCTATTTTGACTGTTCCTGGACAACTTTATGTTCTTACGTGTTGGAAAAAAATATTTTTTACTGTGATTGGACAATGCACACGTGGAGAAGAATGGTAACTTATGATATTGGACTTTATGCATTTGGACCACAATATGCTCTGTGCTGGATTTATAGCTGGATTGTTACACACAATGTGGTTGTCGTTTTTTTTTTTTATATGAAATGTAACCCCTATTACTCATTGTGTTAAGAAATGCCAGCTAAGATTTGTCTGAGAGCCACATGCAGTCATCAAAAGAGCCACATCTGGCTCCCGAGCCATAGGTTCCCTACCCCTGCCTTACTCAATGGTGGTAAACTTTGTATGTAGCTACAACAAGGAGTGAAAGAGTGTACACTTTCTGTCGAGCCTGGATAAAATGAGAGGGTAGTGTTGGGAAGGGCACCCGACATAAAAATCCATATCCTATAGGTGGGGCAACTCATAAAATCAAACAGTTATAGTCTGATACTAATGTTGAAGGTTAGGTTGTCTTATCCAGCTGAAGAAGAAATGTCTTCCTGACCAAATGGATCCAAAATGCTTCGTTTAAAAATTTATTCTCTTAAAATATCCACCAATTTAGCTCAAATTAATGTCTGCTGTATTTTATAAAAGGTATAAACAGAATTAACAGAAATACTGGAACATTGGTGCAGGGCCAGTCTGTGGTACAGCAGGTACAAGGAAACACAACGCTGCAGTTGAACTTGGACAAAGGGCTTTCTGTGAGGAGCAGATCATGTTGAAGACGGGACACCAGGGTTTACCGCTTAAGGTGAGCAATTACAGTAAGCTAGGTCTCTAGGTCACCAGGACAAGCAACGCTAGTGTACAGGTTTCCTTGCAAAAAGGTAACAATAGGGCTGTCAACTGTACTATGGCGGTAAAATAGTTAATAAAAATGCAACTTAAATGTAGGTCGCGTGAACATGAAAAGAATAACTGATATGTCTCTGCAGAATATGATTTAGGCACTCAGATATACTGTTTTGTGATGCCTCTTTGACAGGCACAGATATGTGTTTTAGTTTCCAGTGTTAGCAGATGGACAAGTATAACAAGACATGTAACCCCACGAAGTCTCAAATTAGCTCAGCAATAATCCAATCCCTCAGCAGGAGTTTTTGTGGCTGTCTGGAGCCTGGGCCAGACCCCAGTTCAAAATCTTGAACCAGTCAAAAACAGATTTTATAACACAGCTTACTACTCACAATGTTAAAAAGACACAACCTTCAGTTTTTGAGTTTGTCTGGAGAAAACTCCTGCTCTATGAACAGCAGTACATGGCATGATTACCTAGATCCTTCTTGGTGGAAAATGTCTGGCCTTGTTAATCATCTGCCCATAAGCTGCAAATCTGGAGATTGAGTCCCTTCTTAGGTTCTATGCAGCCATGCCATATGATCCCAAATAATCTTCCAAGAAAGCAAAACAGCATAGGAGACTTTATGTGACATGCAAGAAGGTTGAGACGCCGTATAATATCTTTGGCAAAGTATTTAATTTCAAGCTATTTTTATATGACTTTCTTGGATCTGGTTTACCAAGAAGAAGCATCTGGACGTTTACCCAGAAGTACCCAGTAAGCATCCAAACAATTCAACATCCATGAAAAGTACAGGCCATATTTCCACTCATTACAATACAATTATTACTGCTTCTTCAAAAGTTTAACAAGTAAAATCACTCAAGTGGAAGCCTCTAAAAAGCGCTCCGTAATCAAATCCGTGCCGTGGTCTTGCTATTCGTCTGGAAGGGTCCAGACATAAGCAGGTGTCTTGCTTTTCAGGGGTGAACTCTGGAGCTTAACCAAGGCCTGTCTGTCCGTGAGAGGTCGCCAAGAGGATGAGGCGATAAGCTCTGGAAGAATTCAAAGGCTCGTCTCTGCGCGGATGACCACCCAGCCGTCACCAGCCCTTCCCATCTCTGGCACTGATAACACTGATAACAGGGAATAATGAACACATGGACTATATGATCTCTATATGATCATTAAAGGTTTTTAAATTGCTGTAACATAATCTTCTTCTATAATCTGCTTAACTATCTAGTCTTATTTTACATCCAGAAAATCATAGTAATACTAGCATGGGGTTTGGTTTATTATCATTGGTGGTAAAGAATGTTAATGGGATTGAATTCATTGGTTTCTTCCTTTTGCACCCCCATAGATTAAGGTGAAGCGAGCCATTCCAACAGCCGGGTCAGTCCAGCCCAGGATACAAATACCATTAGAAGCTCCAATCACATTTTCTCTTACGCCTACTCTCTTGTTCCCTTCAACCACACTCAACACCATGCAATGACTTTTATTTGACTAAAGATGTCCACTCACATCAGGCTTACAGAATAATAACACCTTTTGAGAGCACTAAATGTAACAGGAAGAGCTGCAACACATAGCACAACATAAGTGACTAAATGTATCCAAGAATCATTGAGAACAGTAGGCCTTCTTTGAATTAGATTAAATATTATAAGCATGTTTTGCCATTGGCTACCATCTGAACCTGTCTCCATAAACTCATCAGGTTCATTAATCTGCACTTTAGCCCATCACAAGCTAAACTATCAGTGCTGCGCCGCGCTCTGTCTCAAGCAAAGAAACAGAAGCATCAGATCGTGCTGAATATGCATTAAATCCAGGGGCCGTAATGAAAGATGTTGTGCAGTGGGGTGTGCAACTATAGAGCTGAGAAGGAGACAGCAAACTGCCCAGACCCTGTGAATTAGCAGCTCGGGTTAAAAATTAGCAAGAGGGCTTTAATGGAAGTCAAACATCACACTTTGGAGGAAAGTGGCCTGTGTTGTTGGAGACGGAGGAGAGAATGTGAATGAGAGGTGAGGAGAGACCGACCGTGTCAAATTATTAATCGTGCACGACAGCCTACAGATATTACACATTATTGGTCTGCAGCCTGTCTGTATCAAATCAGTGTCTGGTTTAATGAGGAAAGGTAGTGTTTTATCACTGTAATTCCTACACTGACTCCAAGACGTACATCGGAGCATCGAGCAGTAAATTGCTGCATATGAGATTTCGCGCGTTTGAAGTCATTTACCCAAGTCACGATGGTCACTGCTGCTGGTGCCGGGACGAGTCGCCGATGACAGTCATATCTGACGATTGGAGATGGTGTGATGTTCACGTCCACGATGATTCAGTCGCACAAAACTCTTAACACGTCACGTATCGTTCAGTTATGCGTCCACCGCAGGCTAGTGGCCCACAACAGTTCAATTAGCCATTATCCCCATTGGAGCAGGCGACTGTGGTGTGACACGAAGCGCGCAGATGGCACCGCTGCCTGGCTCTTCTGCAGGAGACAACAGTCACCGCGTCATGATGCGGCGGAGGGCAGAGTTGCTCTGTCCGCTCTGACAGAGAGAGAGAGAGAGAGAGGTGAGGAGAAGCTCCTGCGCTCTGCTCTGATATGAGAAGACCCAACAGCACTGCCTGCTGTACTTAAAGAGACACGCACTCAGCAGAGGCGCAACATCATCTCTGAGCAGGCACGTGACAGCGTTATGGTCGTAATTATCCATGTATGCCACCTATGTCACATCTATTTACCCACACAGGTTAGTCTATTTACCCACACAGGTTAGTCTTGGGCAAGCAGACCTGCTGCATGTGGTGTTTGTGATGAAGCTGAAGTCAGTTTTATAACAGCACATTTTTGTAATCCCACAGTCGACTCAATAACAAAGAGGTTCATTCAACACCCCCACAAACAACTCCATCATCACAAACATGAACTTCCCATCTGGCCTTTGTGGCAGAACAGGGCATATTCACTTAGGCTAAAATAGTTGCTTTCCCTGGTGAAAAAAAAAAATACTAAATATATTTAATTTAGGTATATTTTAATATATTTTACCATATACTTGTGAAGTTAATTTTAAGTGTGCTATTTTGGAACAACTTATTTTGTATTAAATCTATTTAAGTGTAACTTAAATTGAAATAAAATTGCATTTTAAATGCACTTA
>OMNZ01024552.1:28243-40432 GCA_900303255.1 Lesueurigobius sanzi | reverse complement strand
GATTTATGTAGATGAGTCTGATGAGTCTTTGGGATCCATTCAACTCTAATCATCTAGACTAGGCTATACTGTATGATTAGACTGTGTATGTGCCTGAATAATTCTAAAATATCTTTTACTTGTGTTGATTTCATAGACATAAATTTGATTCTTGAGTTTGTTCAGAATTGTCTAATTGGTCCACACGTAATCCTGCGAGACTCTGATTTGATGCTGAGATCAACAGGGAGGGACTTAAAAGTGACTTTAAAAAAAGTATTATTATTTCATGTCACTTATTTGCATTTGCAACTTTTGTGATCAGTTGTGGACATCCTAAACTTTACATTTGGATACAATTAGCATTTAATGATATTTTCTTCCCCTCATCCAGTGCGCCCCGTGACACTGATGCAGCCTCTGAGCGACCTGACCGTGTGCGAGGGCGACATCGCGCAGCTGGAGGTGCGTTTCTCCCAGGAGAACGTCGAGGGCACGTGGATGAAGAACGGCCAGGCTCTCTCCGCCTCGGACCGCGTGCACATCGTCATCGACAAAGTGGTTCACAAGCTGCTGGTGGAGAACGTGAGCAGAGAGGACGCAGCTCAGTACTCCTTTGTGGTCCCCGCTCAGGAGATCTCCACGTCCTGCAAGCTCAATGTTCAGAGTAAGATGCAAACACTTGATGCTGGTTTTTGGATTTTTTTGTGTTCTGTACGCCATCTAAAGATCATGTTTATAAGTAAAGGGACACAATGTTGGATCCAGACTTAACTAAAACCTTTCATTTAAAGGTACACTGCGTAACATTTCACCCAATAATTACAATAAAATACAAGCATCTAGTATTTTATCATTGAAAATTACCTAAAAATTAACAAACATGTGCCTTTGCTGTGAGCGGCTCACCTCTCCTAAGACCAGACCTCTCCTAAGACCTGACTTGTAACTTTCCTGGGAGCGGGGACGTCTCCAGCTCGTCTCCATGGAGATGTTGACGAAAGGCAGCCAAATATGAGATTTAAATTGGTTAGATCCTCAACATCATGTTTGGCAACAGTACAGTCCAAAATATGATGCAGTGTACCTTTAATATTAACAATCAAAAATGATCAGTTTCACCTAATTTTCGATATGAAATCAAACATGAAACCCTACCCTCTTCTAATTGCTCTGGTTCCATTTTGAGTCAGTACCCCTCGTAGCATGTACAAATTCTATATTTTATTGTGTATATACTGTATAAATGTGGCAGTATTATCAATAAAACTAGTATTCAGATTTTTTACTTTTTTAACTCTATTGTAAGACATGCATTATAATTATTAACAACTCTTTTTCTTCTCTCTCAGCCATTGAGATTGTGATTCCACTGAACGATGTTTCCTCCATTGAGGGCACGAAGGCTGTTTTGGAGGCTAAGATCTCCGCTCAGGACGTCAGTTCCGTGAAATGGTATCACAATGATAAACAAATAACGAGCAGCGAAAGGGTCCAAATAATCGCCAAGGGCTCCAAGCAGCGCCTGGTCTTCACCCGGACATACGCTTCTGACCAGGGCCGCTACAAACTGCTGGTCGGGAAAGTGGACACCAGCTGTAGCCTCTCGGTTGAAGGTAAAGTTTTGTTGCGTCTGTCGTAAATGAAGTAGCTAACGATTTGCTTATGCTAATATCTAATGTATGCGTTTACAGAGGTGCACATTGTGAAGAACATGGAGAATAAGGTTTGCTCCGAGTCCCAGAATGTCACATTTGAGGTGGAGGTGTCTCACCCTGGCATCGACCCTGCCTGGACCTTCAAGAACCAGCAGCTCAAAGCTGGACCCAAATACAAGATGGAGTCCAAGGGCAAAGGCCATTCTCTGACCGTCATGGACACCATGAAAGATGAGGAGGGACAGTACACCTTCCACGCTGGAGAAAAGACTTCTAGTGCCACACTCACTGTTTCCGGTAGGTCTAATCTAACACATACAATGGGTTGCATTTATGTTGGAGAATTGAATGTTGCCAAAATGTCAGATGGTGTGATGTGGACTCTACAGGTCATTCACTATTTCCATCCACAAATAATTTCACTTATGGTTAGATGTCTGGGTGCGTGACTCAATCTTGAAGCTTAAAGTCCTCTTAACTGATAAAATATTCCTGTGTGAATTCATAATGTCACCACTTTCTGATATGCTTGTAAGAAAACATATTTTGTGCAGAGCTGAACTTTGTACCAACAGTCACACAGAGATATCCACAAAGTTTTAAGTCTTGACATCTTCACCAAACGCGTTCTGATTCTCATGCGCTGTAGCATGTTTCGTTTTTGCAAAGTAGCTCTGGATACTAGAGCACAAGAGGGAAATGTGTGCCCTCTGCTGGCATGTTGTATAATTGCATCCTAAAATCTAGGTGTATTTTCTAGACACAGAGATAGACATTATGGAAGAGTAGCAAATAGAACTAGAATATTATGATGTCATGTGACCACAACCATGCACATCTAACTCATCTCCTCGTAGTATGTTCGATAAAGCAGATTCTAAAATATTTCTCTTTTTGTCCCACTAGGTGGTGCCATCACCCGTCCCTTGCAGGATGTGACAGTGGCTGAATCCCAGACTGCAGTGCTGGAGTGTGAAGTGGCTAACGCTAACGCAGAGGGCAAGTGGCTGAAGGAGGGTCAGCTGGTCAACTTCAACGAGAATGTGGTCAGTGAAGCTGACGGCGCCGTCAGGCGGCTGGTCATTGTCATCACCCGACCTCAGGATGTGGGCGAGTACACTTTCCAGGTCGCAAACTCCAAGACCACGGCCAATCTCAGGGTTGAGGGTGAGCAGGAGTTAATTATTCCAAATGTTTGTATCAGTCATGTCACAAAAACACCACCCATTGCCATTAGCTTTAGTTATGTAAAGTCCAAAGACTAAAGCACGGTTCAACTATCATAAATTATTTTCTACTCATTACAGTCAGATGGGGCAACACGGTACAGTCACCAAGGGTATTCTATGGAATGTCTTCCTTCAGCCGTGGAACTAACTACATAACATTAGCTCTCACCTGCTTTGGCGTTGGGACCACACCTTGAGGATGACAAGCCGCGACACAAAGAAGAATTACATTTGTTACATATTTTGAAAAAAATATTGTTGAATAGTCATTAAATAAGCCAAACATAACTATCATTTCAGTCAGTCAGATGAATCTATATACTTTTTCAGTAGATAAATAATAGGAAAAAAAACAATTTCTGGGAAAGGCTTCCAACCCACCAGTTGAGAACCACTGAACTATTAAATATAATGCCCCGATTGAATAGTTTTTTAATGATAACATTTTGGGTCTAAATACATCACAGGCAATACACAATGTAGTCTACCAGCAACTGGAAAATACAGCAGCTTGTGGCTTGGCATTAACCATTTAGTGTTTTGGGCGGAAAACTTTTCTCTGACTACGACATTTTGTTTTACTTCAGCTGTGAAAATCAAGAAAACTCTGAGAAACCAAACTGTGACTGAGACCCAGGACGCAGTGTTCGTCCTGGAGCTGACCCACCCTGATGTGAAGGGAACCCAGTGGATCCGAAACGGCGTGGAGCTCCAAAGCAACGACAAATACGAGATCACAACCGACGGCATGGTCCACACGCTTCGGGTCAAGAACTGCAACACCCAGGACGAGTCTGTCTACTCCTTCAAGCTGGGAAAACTCTCTGCCAATGCCAGGCTTAATGTTGAGAGTGAGTATTTGAGGCATTTAAAGGTTTTTTCTTTGTGTTTTTCACACATTGTAATGTTTTCCTTCATCAAAAACATACATGGAGTAGTGGTGGTCTCTTTCACTGTCAAAACTCAAGTCTCTCTCTGATTGGTGTCTTGTTAACTATAAAGCTCTTCTGGGTTATTCAAAGTCCAAACACCTTTAGGAGACCTGACTGCAGCAGTGGTTACATTACTTCCATGACCTCTTTGCTTTGCTGTGTTTGTGTGTTATAAACCGTTACACTAGCACTGTGTAGGTACCATAGCTATGGCCCAACTGTTGACTCCTGCTCAGTCAAACCAAATTTTGCATGGAGCATTATCAATTCGATTACAAATATTTTGATGTGAAACAGACATTCCAATCAAACTTTATTTTTATAGCACATTTTACAAACCATGGTTTACTGCACATGAAAAGTATTTAGCATTTTTTTTTCAAAGTTCAGACAAAAATATAGTGGGAAAAAATTAGACTCAAAGCAATAAGTAAGTAAGGAAGTAAGGAAGTAAGGAAGGAAGGAGCAGTAAAATTACATAATAAAATTCATACAATAACAAATAATTAACAAAACGTGACAAAACCCATCAACCAAAAGCTTTCCTAAATAAAATCTTCAAGTGCTTTATAAAAGCATTGACAGAGTCAAGCACACGGAGGGACAGGGACAAGTCATTCCACAGTCTGGGGGCCACAGCCTGTGGACAGTTCCCCCTGAGTTTTATAGCGAGTCCTGGGAACTTTCAGGAGACTCTGGCCTGAAGATGGGAGTGTGCGCCCGGAGGTGTAAGGGCACAACATGTCAGCGATGTACTGCGGGGCCTGAACACGCAGCGCCCGGAAAGTGAGGACAAGAACTTTGAAGTCAATTCGAGATTTGACTGGTAGCCAATGAAGATTTGACAAGACGGGGGTGATGTGGGCTGATCTGAGTGTACCAGTCAAAGCAGCAGAATTCTGTACCACCTGAAGTCTGCTAAGAGAGGTCTTATTCAGGCAGGTGAAGACAGAATTGCAATGATGCTCCTGATATCACCAAGTAATTAAGAGTCCAGGGCCAATGTCATGTTGTTTGCCCAGGACCAATGTTACAGCCAGCCAATCAGGGGTCAGTTGTGCTAGATAGTCGGCTCGGGACAAAAATAAGTTTAGGAACAGGGAAATCTTTAAGGTTAGGGTTAGGGCTAGGTTTAGGGTTAGGTTTAGATATATTCACAGACATAGATCAATCCAAAATTACAGCAGACCATTCCCTGTTCCTAAACTTAATTTTTGTCACAACATGTCATCTTTTCAAAGCAGACTGTCCCTCCCCTTATCTAGAGAAACTGACCCCTGACTGACCTGGACTCTTAATTACTTGGTGATATCAGATCGTCCGAATTGCAATAGTCAAAAGGAGACGAAATTAAGGAATGAACAATGGTCTCAAGGTCTGATTTAGAAAACAATAAAACATAGTTGACACGCTGGCACATCTGTCAGCGCTTGTGCTTCACAGCAAGAAGTTTCCAGGTTCAATCCCTGGGCTGTACGGGACCTTTCTGTGTGGACTGTATGCTGTTCCCACGTTTGTGTACATTTCCACCGGTTTCCCCTACCACTAAAAACATGTACAATCGGCCTGGATGAACAATGCCTGTGTGTATTTGGATGAATGGTGGTGGTCAGAGGGCCTGTTGGGACAGATCTATGCACCCGTGCTTCTGTCAGTCTAACCCAAAGGGCAGATGTGTAAGCTACTGAATGTAAGCTACATTCAGTAGCTTACAATGGCGCTATACAAATAAATTCTTTCTTTCCTTCCTTCCTTCCTTCCTTCACTAAAATGCTATTCAATGCATAATTGATACATAGATCAAAGAGATCCGTAAAATTTGCCTTTTCTGCTGATCTTTTATAATGATTTTTATTAAATAAGTTGCCAGTGAGTGGTTCTCTGCTTCAGATATTCTCAGTATGTGTTCTTTGATGAAAATAGTTTGAACACCTCTGATGTAGATATCAACCAGCACCCTCTGCTGGTGGGTTTTGTACCTACATTTCCAAACAACTGTGTCGTACAGTTCAAGATACATACATTATTCATAATTTATACAACACAAAATAACTTTTAGCTATTCTACATTGCTCTTAATTTAAAGTTTCACTAACACCTTCTTTCTCTCCCTGTAGCCATCAAGATCATCAAGAAGATCAAGGATGTGAACGCGCTGCTGGACTCCACAGCCTCCTTTGAGTTGAGCCTGTCTCACGACAACGTCCCGGTCGTTTGGAAGTTCAACGGCCAAACGATCAAATCCAGCGACAAGTGCAAGATTCTGGCAGAGAGGAAAGCCCACAAGCTGGTCCTGCAGAACGTGGACAACAGCAGTGCGGGAGAGTACACCGTCATCGTGGGACACCTACAGTGCAGCGCCTCGCTCACTGTTGAGTGTGAGTGTTTTGAAGATTGCATTTAGCTAGGGCTACGTCCACCGTAATGCTAGCTCCGTATTCGAAGCCTTGTTTTTCTTATCCGGTAAAATAATAATCTGATCAGATCCAAGGTTGTAGTAGTTTGCCTACGTAACCTGCTTCGTTTAGGAGCTATTGACCTCAAAGTCCAAATCTGTGAATATCGTGCTAACTTTACCTCACTCACAAACCGGTAGCCACTACTCTACTACAGCTATCTTAAATTGATGGCATTAAAATTGATTTGCCTTAACGTGATAATAGCGTGATGATTTTGACAGCACTCATTTTTACGTAACTTTTTGCTGTGTATTGATACATTTTCAGTTCCATCTTTAAAAACAAAGAACCATGGGCACTTTATGTCCAGTTTCTCTCACACATGAATATGTGGCGGCGCATGGCTTCCAGTGACACAAGTCTACAGCACAACAACGGAGCAACAAAGTTTTGAAAATGCTTTTTTGCAGAATCTGTTAGTGGAGACCACGGAGAAGCCTCTCCATGTTTCAGATAACAGTGTTTATACATTTGAAAATCGCAGTTCATTTCCTACTGGACATTCACGTGTGATCATTTCCAACAGTATTCTCCTTGTAAAAACCTTAAATTGCTTACTTTGCATTATCTCCCAATATGTACCTTTCTATCGTTGCCACAAGCTGGTTTCTTGAGCGAGCTGCGGGAGCCTCCGAGTCTTTGTGTGTGATCTTGCCGGATCTTGCCCAGGCAAGATGCCTGCGGTCTCGTGAAGATCATTGGCAAATCCTGGCCCATGTCTATGGAGTCTCCTGCAATGTTTATCTCCTTTTTTACAAACGTTGTCCATATGAAAGTGGCACCAAGTATCATGAATGAGAGAAATATCCGTACTTCAGCCTCTGTCCGCCGCCATTTGAGCATAGACTTTTTTTTATTTTTTATAGAAACAACGCAGGCACGTCACCACCAACTACTTGATTGACAGTCGTTTCAGCCAATGACAAAATGGACAACGGAACTGAGGATGTAAATGAGGACCATTGTCTCAAATGAGCCAACTAAGAGAAGGCTTATCTCAGGATTACCTATTGGGAAGTGCCTACCTTCAAATGGCCACAACTTCTCAGTGGATTTCCATATGTTACACATCGTTGGAAAGCTTGGAGACTACACTTTTAGAATCTGGGAAAAACTCAAAATGCCCCAGAATCGACTTGTGTCCCTGGTTTCCATGAGCTGACACATATTACTTGTACTAAGGGTTAGGGTGCCAACAAACGAATGTTCCCATTTTATTCCTCATAACTCCAAACTTGGGGTTATTATTACTCATTGATATTGACCATAGTCAAGATTCTGATGACACACCATGTCAAATCAGTTGTTTTGAGTTTTAAACCATGTTATAATGTGGTTACTTCATCAAAAAACATACCTGGATTATTATTTCACTTAATTCACACAGTTGTGAGATAATCCAGTTCACTTTAGTTGTTCCTTCTTCTACTACTGAAGCATTCCTGTATGCGCTTCTTGGATTATACTGTGTCATAGATGAAAACAAAACGGTCCTCCACATTTTTAAAGCCCGTAATCCAGATATGGATTTTTGATGCAAGTGCCATGTTGGGTTTTTTAATTTGGATATGAAGAATCTCTCGCACACTGTACTTTGCCTGAGGAAGGCCTAGATGCTGAAACATTGCACTCATCTTATTAATAAAATCTCACTTTTTGCAAGCTCGACACTTTGCAGGAGATTCTTCATATCCAGATACAAGAGCTTTACGCACGACTCCTCCTAGGCACCTGTTGTAAGACGTAGTGCGAACCAGAAGGGCTGGGCTTTAGTGATGTGACGTTCATGACCGAATCAGCTTTTTTTAAAGGCTCTTCTAGGTGAGCAATTTGAACCGGATCTCATTCAAAAGAGCTGGATCGTCTGTTTTTATCAAATGATAAAACAGATGAAATTGAATAAACCCTTGAAAACAGCTGAAGGGCAAAGAAAAAACTGAAATGAAATGTTTTTTGCGCTAAACATTACTTAGCAAAGCAGTTGTTGCCTCGTTTCCTTAACTGCAGATCAAATTTTCAAATGGAATGTTGCCTAAACACATAATAAGCAAAAACAATCAAACAAAATAGCAGGAGTTGTACATGTATTCTGTCCATATACAGTACATGCATTGTAATCTTTCCCTGTTTGGTCCACAGCTCTGCGCGTGACAAGACCCTTGAAGAGCGTCGAGGTGGCTGAGACGCAGAGCGCCACATTCGAGTGCGAGGTCTCCCACTTCAACGTGCCGTCCACCTGGCTGAAGAACGGAGTGGAGATCGAGATGAGCGAGAAGTTCCGCATCGTGGTTCAGGGAAAACTGCACCAGCTGAAGATCCTCAACACCAGCCGGGACGACTCTGCCGAATACACGTTTGTCTGTGGAAACGACAGAGTCTCTGCCACGCTTACTGTCAGCCGTAAGAAGTCATTCTTTATCAAAAAGAGAAAGTAAAAGTCACTAATATTTAACATATGTCAAATAACTGAGAATGTTTGGTGTTTCATCCTTAGTAACAAATTAATTTTGAATCCAAATCCCTTGGCAAACCTTTTAAAAAAATGTTCTTTTCAGTGGAGCTAACCCCAAATTAAAATAATGCATGCTGCAAAAAATCATTTTGATACCGCTGCATTTTCGTTTCCTTTTGGACTTTTGAATGAAGGAATTGATGGATGTGTTTCAAATTCTCCCATATCATTAAAGGTTTAAAACAGGTCAACAGTGTGCTGGAGTTATTTAAAAGGGTCTTGTACATATGATTTACAATTCTCAACAGTCAACTGTTATAAGCTCCCATGAACCGTGCACAGAATTAGAAGAGAAATGAATAAAATAAATACAGCCCATCACATATACAGTATCTGATGCTGCATACAAAAAAAATTATATTATGCATCACAAGGATATTTTTTTGTTTGCAAGCACATCCATAATATAATTCAAATTCATATTATAATTCCAGATAATTTTACATTTTAGAAAATGCAGCGACTTAAAAAACAAAATAAATGTATACAATTGGCATAATACGCATAATATGCAAAATGCTTTGACAATTTTGGTTTTGTGGTTATGAAACAAAGCCAGCGAGACACAGCATGGCAAACAGAGCCACCTATAAACCTCTCCAGGTTATAACTGGAGAGACATTTGATATGAGGAATATATATACACCCCGCACACTGTGAAGCTCACGAACCCTTGATGTAAGCACTTTTGTGCAGCTGTTTATCTTGGTCTGTCAAGAGCATAAGAACCAGACCCCACCCCCTAATGACTATTTATATCAACCTGTCTTTTAAAATATATTGTTTGTTTATTTTTCCATAGCTGTGCTAATCACATCTATGCTGAAAGACCTGAATGCACAAGAGAGGGACACCATCACATTTGAAGTCACGGTGAACTACGAGGGAATTACATACAAATGGCTGAAAAATGGCGTGGAGATCAAATCCTCCGATAGGTGTCAGGTTCGCAGCAAGGAGCTTACCCACTCGCTGACCATTCGAAATGTACACTTCGGAGACGGCGGGGAGTACCAATTTGTGGCTGGGGCGGCCGCCTCCTCTGCCAACCTCTTTGTCGAAGGTAAGGGCAGAAATAGCACACTCACCCAACACCAGGTTATTTTTTAAAGGGCACACATTCTGCTAAACCACATTTTAATCCCTTGTTAGAATGTTATAATGGTGGTGCCTCATAAATAAAACATACTTGAGGTTGTGCCTTGGTTCATCCATGCATGTTTGAGCAGTCAGTTTCCTTCTCCAGTGCTCAAAATGCCAATCTCCAATGTGATAATGGCAGGAGGTGGTGCTCCTTTGTGTCCACTCCTCACCATACTCATTCTGATTATGCCAGAGCTGAAATTGCCTCCAGTACATGTTATTTCTTGCCAATAGCTGATTGGAATTGTCTTTGGCTTTATGTAAACCTCTCCGTCTGGGCCAGTCGTGACCAGGGCTGACCTGTTTTCCATACAAATCATTTTTAAGTTCTAAAACAATGCTAAGGTGTCTTCTACAAAGCGTAATATAGTGCTTGTATAAAAAGACGGTCCTGTTGTCTTTTAGCTCGTCTCATTGAATTCACCAAGAAAATTAAGGACATCAAAATTACTGAGAAGAAGAAGGCCATTTTTGAGTGTGAGATCTCGGAGCCCAACGCCCAGGTCATGTGGATGAAAGACGGACAAGAACTGGACACTTCTGAGGAGAGGTACGGTACACTCCACTTGCATCATTTTGGAGAAAAAAAAAAAAAAAGATTTACTAAGCGTTAGCTCATGTGCAAAATAAAGGGTGCAAAAAGCTGGTGCAGTTGAGATTTTTGTCTCTGATGAACGTTAAAAGGCTGCGGTACAAACGTATTCAGATTTGTAACACGAATCATTTAAGCTGTTTCTAATGATCAGGTGTATTTATCACATTCATCACGTTGATTTGCCAGCTTGCCGTTAGCCAAAAATGAAGGCTTGTACTCACTGTGTCATTCCAGTGAGCATGACACAGTGCACTGCACTCTAGGCCAATTTGAAATTCTGACAAACCCAGTCTCTCTCTCTTTTACAGTATTTTCCTTACATGTGAAAGTACCCAAAATATGAATTATACATGTTATATATAATTGATTATGCTTAATTATGCACTCCTAAACCATGATCCTTGTTGGATAGGTCTAAACTTCACAGTTAGATCTCTGTAAATGTCTTATAGTATTATAAGTATAGTTTTGAGCAGTGCCAAACTCTTTTTGGGTCGAAGGCCCAAATTCCCCTTCGATGGCAGCGGCCGTATATAAACATGTTGACGCGTGACGTCAAGCGTGACAATGACGTTGGTTACCGCTAGGGGGGCATCGCAGGATAGTGTGATTACGGGCAACTTTTGACAACAGATGCTATAAATAGGATAAACAGCATGGTGGACACTTGTAGCACTGTTGGCTGCACAAATACACTATTCGGAAGGAGAATCACATAAAATCTTATTGATTTCCAACATGTAAAACGCGAAAAAAGCAGTGGCTTCCAGCGATGAAGAGAATGAAACTTGATGACCCATCATAGTGATTGGATTCACAAACCTGCCATATTATCCACTGGCTAACATCACGCACATGTTTTTGAATATTGTCTCCACTTTTGGACACCTTTTTTGAGAAATGAATTAGACCTTAGTTCATATGCGCTGACAGAGAAGACAATGAACTTTATGACAGTTCTTGTATCATGTGGATTTGCCCAGGAATTACAGAGATTAACGACAAACAAAGGCTAAAAATCTGCATTTTGACAGTCACCACAGTTACGAGCACAAACTTTTCAGCTGCCCTCCACCTCCATAATAAGCTTAAGTACCTCTTTAGAATGTAATGATGTCACATTAACGCAGATACCAGTAACAATATGCATTGCTGCATTGTGATTTAGCGATCTGCTTTAATTTAGAATGACATTAATCCTGGGTCCTTACCTTGCCTTGCATGTACAGTGGGCAGATACAACATAGCCTTGTATTTAGTCCAGGCAGATCCACACCTGATGACTCGCCTCCTTCTTTGTGGTTATCTTATCTTTTGCGATGGCATCACGGCGCATTTCAGTAAACACACAGCCATCGTTTTCATTGCTGTGATACAGTGTCTGCCTCACATGTCCAGACACAAACAAATTATATCCATCAAGTGACTTGTATTCCTCCATCGTTTCCACTGTGTAAACCCTGGGTGTATTGATGAAATAGTTGTAGATGTAGGCAGAAATTCTTCAGTCTTCATCTGTACTCTGTAGTTGAAATGTAGGACGTTTCGATCTTACTCCAAAGATCGTCATCAGCTACTGAAGGTCTGGACACGCTGTGGGTTTATAAAGCTAGTGAACCAGCAGGAGGAGTCAGCCTCTAGGCCCTCCTCTCTTAATGCTAAAGGTAAAGTACTTAACGAGG
>OMNZ01024552.1:0-27778 GCA_900303255.1 Lesueurigobius sanzi | reverse complement strand
TACAGTGTCTGCCTCACATGTCCAGACACAAACAAATTATATCCATCAAGTGACTTGTATGCCTCCATCGTTTCCACTGTGTAAACCCTGGGTGTGTTGATGAAATAGTTGTAGATGTAGATGTCTCCATACTGAACAGACCAATGGTGAGGACTGTCTATCCACAGAAACGGGTCAAGAAGCTTAGCGTTAGCAGCGTTTAGCTTTGCGCTGTAGCCACCGCTCACGGTCCTCTGTTTGGCTTCATGCTGTTAGATGTGTCCAAAATGACAAGGCAAAGGAGCGTCAGAAGTTTCAAAAACGACAATTGGAATATTATTTAACTAGAGCATAAACAATAACTTTCAACAATTGGGAAATGGTGAATCCAATGACCATTTTCTCAAAATGCATTTTTCTCACATTCTCACACTTTCTTTTTGTGGCAACAACATCTTCACTTTAATAGCTCCTACAGACTCCAAACTTTACAGTCTTGAACTTGGGATTCATTATTTAATTCCAATCCTGAATTATTGAGTTTTGAACCCCAACTAAACAAAATATTTAAATTCCCCTCTGATTAATTCTTAGTCACTAATATATCACCAATTAAATTCTTTTCCCTATTCACCTGCAGTGTCTCGCCTTCAAATTGCGATTACAATAGGATTGCCATCGTGCACCTTGTACTCCACTTTCCTACTTCGTATTTGCTTTAACTGAAGGATCTTTAAGTTTAATACAGGCTCTTTAAGTTTGGATGAAACGATCCTGATCTCACTTCCATATTTGCAGGTACATTGTGACCGCAGAGAAGTTCGCCCATCGCCTGATGATCCAAACGGTTCGCATGTCCGACGCCGGCGAGTATTCCGTTGTGGCCGGATCAAGCATGTCCAAAGCCCAACTTATTGTGGAGGGTCGCGACGTCCGCATTTCGGAACCTGCTCAGAAGGAGATTACAGTAAGGAAATGGTCTGATAACGCAAATATTTTAAGCAAGTCCACAAACAGTAAATCTAAAAACTGTGTTCCTTAGGTTCTGGAGAAACACAGAGCCACTTTTGAATTTGAGGTGAATGAGGACGACGTGGAGGGCAGATGGCTGAGGAACGGCGTGGAGATCCAGTTCTCAGTGGAAGAACGATTTAACTACGTGGCAATCAGGAAGGTCCACCGCCTCACCATCACCGAGACGTACAGGAGCGACGCCGGCGAGTACACGTTCATCGCTGGCAAGAACCGAAGCACCATGCATCTCCGAGTCAACCGTAAGTCAAACAAAATTTCAGTGAGCCCATATTCTAGTCATTTATTCAATCAGATCACCTGTATTGTCAATTCAACTACACGTAAAGCATGTGGAGAATTGAAATTTTGTGGTATAATTTATGCTGTTCTCTCTTGACCATGATCTCATATTGCTCCTTTGCAAAAACAGTTGTCAAGTCAGGTCAAGTTTATTTAAACCAACCTCTGCTGGCCAAAATACTGTGGACAGGCAATAAAAGTGACAGCATACAAAGAAGTAAATGCAATAAATGTAAACAACAAGGTTCTGCTCAGCTCGTATTGAACGCCAGTGCATCGTAATATTCGGGGGAAGAGCATTGCAGAGTCTAGGAGCCGCTACGGCAAATGCCCCGTCTCCTCTGGTCTTCAGCCGCGACCTAGGTACATCTAAAATGATTTGGTTTGCAGACCTCATTCTTCTGCATGGAACCTGGACAGACAGGAGTTCTGTGAGGTAGAGGGGAGCCAACTCATTCAAGCATTTTAAAACAAAAATCAGCAAGATCTTGAGACGTGTCCTGTAACTGACAGGGCGCCAGTGCAGTTATTTATTATTATTTTTTTTTTCATTTGCATACACTGCAAAAGGTCATCTAGAAATTACTACAATGTTCTGCCAGAAAATCTGCCAGAGGAACAAATATTTTTGCACTTAAAATTTGCCTCACTTTGTATCTGCGTTTATGTTTGCTTCTTGTGTTTCTCTTTGTTATTCTTCTTTTTTTCCTTTTTTCTACCTTACTCACTTTGCGTCTTCAAAGAAAATAAGAGCAATGTATCACAAAAAAAACTTACTTTACTTGAAACTAGACACTTTTTCTTCTTTCAAGTGCTTGTTCCAACCTGATTTTTCAGTCAGAATTACTCAAATTAATGTAAAATATTCTGAATCATTTTTGCGTTATTTTCGGTCCGTACTGATCATGTCGCCGGCGTTCTCATTTATGTTTTTGAAGTCCAAACACCTTCCCTAGACACATCTAGTTCTTTTCAAAGCCCAAATTGCCTCTTCTACTAAGCATGAACCATGAACAAGACACCATGGCCAGACTTTATTCCTTCTTAAAGCCATACTGCGGAACATTTAACCCAATAAATAGAATACAACGCAAGCATTATATTATTTTGTTGTTAAAAACGACACCCTCTGACCGCTCAGCATTGAACGAGTCCAACCATTTTATATTCTCGGAAATGGGGGCTTTTTATGGATACTGTATACTGCACAAATGTATATCTTGATGAGTCAAAGTGACTAGAATTTAGCATATTTGACCTGATCTGAATTCTGGCTTGACAAGTAAAAAAATCTGCCAATGGAATAAGATTTTTACCCCTTATTCCGTGTAAAATGAGTTTTATTCTCTAGTTTTTATATATAGTAAGAAATTTAAACTTTAGGTGTATTTAGATGTTTTTAATTGTTTTAGGTGCAAAAACACTTCCATTGGTAGATAATTGTACGTACAGTATCTGCTAAAATCAAGGTCAAATGTTTTCCTAGTTTCAGATTAGTTTTCCCACTGCATTTGGGTTCTTATTTTTTTATACATATTCTTTCAGTGCCAGAGCCTCCTCAGATCGTGCGCCACATGGAGTCGCAGTCAGTCGAGGCCGGCAAACCCGTACGCTTCTCCGTGGGGGTGAGCGGCCTGCCCCAGCCACAGGTGTCCTGGTACAAGAACTCCCAGGCCCTGTCCCCCGGCTTCAAGTGCAAATTCCTCCACGACGGAAACGAGCACACTCTGCTGCTCATCGAGGTCTTCCCCGAGGACGCAGCCGTGTACAACTGCGAGGCCAAGAATGACTACGGCGCGGCCACCAGCACTGCTACACTCCATGTGGAAGGTACAATGTTCACAAGTAGCCTGGTTATTACAGTATATAATTTGAAATGACCTTATATTAAATACAAAAGATCAGGACACTTATTGCAATATATTGTCCATTTTTTAGTTTCCGAGGTGGTGTCCCCTGATTCAGCTGCTCCAGTGGCCCCTCCCGTTGTCATCTCTCCCATTAGCAACACTTCAGCGCGAGAAGGTGAACCAGCCCGCTTCCAGTGCAGAGTCCGTGGAGATGGTAAGATTGGGGAAAAATGTTTAAAAGCGTAACATGAACGTAAGCAGCCACTGATGATTGGCAATGGGTTTAACTAACTCTAACGTTTAAATATTGGTAGTGATTTCTGTTTCACATTTCCTCATTGATCTATTAAAGTGCCACAAGTCTAACACAGGTCAATAATTGTCTGCAAATGAAATAATACACTGTTGTCACATATTTTCGGAAGCCACAACCACCTTTTTATATTGGACAGATGTGAAAATCTGCTGGTTCCACAAGGACAAGGAGATCAAGCAGTCGGACTTCTTCAGGATGTCTCAGTTTGATGACAGCTGTCAGTTGGAGATCTCCCGAGTCTACTCTGAGGATGAGGGGCAGTACAGCTGCACAGCCACCAACAGTGCTGGGACTGTGTCCTGCTCTGCTACACTAACAATGGAAGGTAGGTTTTACTCACTGACACACTTACAGTAAATCACTGCTACAGGGCAACAGACTGCACCACTCCAACACCAAATCGCAATATTTATTTTAATTTTTTGTGAACTTTGCATGTGAAACAGTCAACGTCTTCCTTTCAGGGAAAAAAGAAACCAGGGAAACCGAATGGCATGCTTCCACCAGTCTCACAAGTGTAAAGAAACCTTCTCTAGGCCAAAAGCCAGTCTTCCTTCAGCCTATTGCAAGCTGCACGGTGCCACACGGAGAAGTGGCTCGCTTCCATGCATATGTTTCAGGCATGCCCAAGCCTGAAGTGGCTTGGTTCCACAACAGGTCACCAGTAAAGGCCACCAAAAATTTGGTTTTTCACTTTGATGAGGTGACAAACATTGCCACTCTGATCATTGTGGATGCTTTCTCTGAGCATGCAGGCCTGTACACATGCAGAGCTGTCAATAATGCTGGAGAGGCCGTCTGCTCTGCAACTCTCACCATAACCAAAGAACAACATGTAGTAGAAGAAGGTAACACCAGGACTGCAGCCTCATTCCCCTAAATCTTTGCCCTTTATCTTTGATCCTACATTTTTTTTTACCAGGTCATAGTGTCTATCACAGCTGAGGGACGTCCTGAACCTAACTTCAAATTATCTTTATACAGTTTTTGCCATATTTGTTGCCACCAGTGCAAATACTGTGTCTGTACTACCTCAAATGGCAACAAATGCCAATTTAAGTTTTCAAAAGTTTCAAATTTTTCTTCATTGCTCTTCACATTTGGCAAATTGTTGTAGTTCTGAATCAGTATTATGACACCGAAACTGACACTGGGGTCAGTGTAGGTGTAACTGAAACATAATCTTCCAATATTACTTAAAACAATCCAGGACATCCCTCAATTTTTGTTTTGTGTTTACTAATTGCACATTTATTCACCAGATCCCACCACTGTTCTGTGTTCCGGCTCAGACTGTGTTTTTCAATGTATCACTCCTCACAATAACTTTTGTTTTCTGAGAACTTCTAAGACATTTATGCAAGAATAACAACACTATTTTTATTACTTCTTCTTTTTTCTCCTACTCTTTCACTATCTTTCACTTTTTATTACAAGGAATCCACTTCTATTCACCTCCAAATTAATACATTGTTGTTTTTCTTCACAGTAACTCGCGTTCAACAGGCTGAAACAAAGATTGAGCAAGAAGTCAAAGGTAGGAATAAGTTTGTGTTTCGATCATAGGCTATAAATTTAAATATCACCCCTTGTTTTAATGTGCTGCACAAGGGACTGTTTGACAAAATGTTCATGAGCTTCTTTTGCCTCAGTAGTGGTCTGTCGGTAGCTTACTTTTATCCAAATGTTAGTCTGTAAAAAAAAAAGAAAAAGCATTTGATAAGAATAAACTGTTCAGCCGGCTGAGTGTGCGACAGCATGTTTACCGAAGTCGGACTGCACCCACAGACTGCTTATTGAGATAAAATGTTGAACTGTCCCTTTAAATCCCACCCCTAAATCAGATTGCATGTTATTTTCACGTCTTGACCAACAAGTTCTTCTTTTCAGTACATTACAACTTGTATTTATTAAACTACCTGTATATTGTGTAGTCCAAATGTGCTTGAAGCAGTTTTTGACACTTGCATCCAGTAGGTATCCATTTTGGCATGAAGGGTATTTATTTTACACAAAGGATATATATCTTTTAAAGCTTCCATATTGAAGAATTCTTTAAAAGATATGATTTTTACATGTCCCCGCGCAAAGTATTTTGTAGCCTGGCTTGCAGATAGTGGGATGTGATTCCTGTGGTTTGCTTTGTAAATAACACAACTATATTAGTTCGAATAAACGCCTTGTCACCTAATTTGCGGCTTAAAATGGTCTGGTTGGGAACATAAGATGTCATGTTTTGCGCATCATTTATGGCCTAAGTTTAAGGATTAGAAAAGGGCGTTTATTCCCTCTGTCTGCAAGTCAGGTAAAGAATATTGTAGCATAAAGTACTTTTCAAAAAGCAGCCCATCTTGGTTTATGCTTTTTTTTTTTCTACTTTTCTTAAAATAATTTGTTTTGAAGAAATTTCCACAGACGAAGGATCTAAACGTCCTGCAGGTTTCTATTAAAAAGAATCGAGTCTTGCGTTTATTCGAACAAATATGGTGAGTCAAATCATTTCTTTTGGCATTGTGACTTGCAGCATGCCTAAAATAATTCCATCTCGCTTTCTCTTGAGGCCTGTGATCGTCTGACAGCTTTTTTTTCTCTATTTGCAGAGCTTCCCGGTGTTGATACCACGGGTCAGCTAAGAGGAGACTTGTCTGACACTGAGCAGGTCTCTGTCACCTCATGGACAGAGAATTTGAAACCCTCATTCACAGAGAAACTTAAGCTCCAGTCAGTTGTTGAAGGAGACTCAGTAGAATTAAAGTGCAAATTGGTCGCCTTCCCACCGCCCTCACTTCTCTGGTTCCATAATAACCGACCAATTCGCAAAGAGCGGAGACGCAGAATATTTTCTGAGAGTAAATTGCACATGCATACAACATGCTTATTTATTGAACCTATTAAAGACAAAGATTCGGGTAGTTACAAGGTAATGGCAATAAATACAGAAGGTTCTGCAGAATCCACAGCATCACTTTTGGTGTCTCTTAGAGAAGAGCAATCTGCCAACTATTTGGGATCTACCAAGCAATCTGCTCAAGTGCATGAAAGTGAAGATGCAATGGCAGAGCAGAAGGAGAGAAAGTTTAGGGTGGATCTCCGATGTGTTGGTTCTCCATTTGATAGGGTGTCTAAAGCTCGTCAAGGGAGGTCACGATCTAAAAATACCCTTGTCCGCACCGTGTACTTCCGTTCCGGTTCTTTGACGAATGAAAAAGAGGTAGTAAAAGAGCGTAAACATAAAAATTTGGAAACGGCATCTGAGCGTGCCCCATCGCCTCCGCCTATGTTTGATCGATCTGAGCATTTTAACGATAGATTTAGTGACATCTACTGTGACAGACGGACAGGCGGCAGGCACAGTGACAGATTCAGCGATAAATTCAGCGACAGATGCAGTGACCGATACAGTGAGAGGTTTAGTGACACAGAAAGCCTTCACAATGAGGTAAGAACAAAACTAACAAACCTCCAAAAGGCTGTCAAACAAAGAAAAAGACTTTCGATTTCAACCATGTCTTCGTCTGAGTTTGATGGTGAGTCGGTCACTAGCGAACCTAGTTATTCAGAGTATGTTGAGAGGCTAAGGGGCAAGCCCGCGTCTTTACCAGACTCGCAACACTTCCATCGGCTTTCAGATTTGGGAGATGGTAGCAAAGATATTCTGGGTAAACCCTCTAGCAGGGATTCTTCACAGACCCGTATGAGGCATTCTTTTGAGCCACAGTCGAGAACGAGAGCCATTCAGCTATTGAGAGGGGAGATAGCGCCAGATGCAGAGAAGAAAACTAAGGATGAGCTAGAGCATAAGGGTTTTATTCAAACTAAAGCAGATGTTGAGTTCAAAGTCATGTCAAGTGAGCATGATCATGAGGCCTCTGTTCAGAAATTTGCCACTTCAACCGGGGAAGCTCTATACTCTGAAAAGGTGACATCACAAGCTCAGACATTACCCGAATATGCTTCAGCTTCACAGGGTCAAACAGAATCATCAGATGTAGAAACAAGAACTTTTGAGAAACAAGAAAGGATGAGGGCTCAGTATGGAGAAGCTTTGCAGGCTGAACGCATCGAGTATGAAGATAAACTCTTGGCTCGAAGAATCACAAAATGGCAGCAAGGTGAAAGGATGTCAGAAGAAGAGAGGTTCCACCCAGAAACAAATCTACCTCTGCGATCTGAGCCCCAATATATGGAACGTGAAAGTTATACACAGCAGGAATTGATAGAAAAGAAAGAAACTGGTCTTACAGAGGCAGCCTATCACCATAAATCACCAAAGATGTTAAGGTCAGGTGATAACGAAGCTAGCATTGTTCCTCCACCTAAATCTCCTAAAGTTAAAGTTAGAGTAGAAGATACAGAATTTGAACTTCCAGTCTTGCGACATCAAATATCACCCATGATAACAACCAGTGCTACAGAAACAGAATCCCCATCAAGAGCAACAGCCAGAGCTGAGGCCAGAGCAGAAGCCAGAATTAAAGATTCTCCAAGGCTAAGGCAAACCAAAACTTCCCAAGAACATTTTGTTGGTGAAACTGTCACATCCCATGAAATTACCGAAAGACAAGACATTGATGAGGAGGAGTATACAGGTGAGTCATTGAGAGCTCATTATGAAAAGGAACTAGAAGCGGAGCGCATTGAGTGTGAGGAGAAACTTCTGGCTCTAAGAATCAGGAAATGGCAACAAGGCATGATTATGTCAGAGGAAGATACATTTCACCCAGAAACCGATCTCCCCATGCCAGCAGATGCACCATACATGGAGCCTGAAGATCAAATTTACTCACAGAAGGAGATGGTGCGGAAAGAGGTAGTGAAAGCAACTGAGCCTTGTCCTCCTCCAGCTTTGCAAAAATCACCAAGAATGAAAACCCATGCTGAAGAATTTGAGAAGGAAGTGTCTGTAAAACAAGTACCGAAATCCCCCAGAGCTAGAATATCAGAAAAGAAAATTGAGGCATCACCCAGAGCGAGAGTAAGACAAGAAAGGTTTGAAAAATCCAAAGATTATCATGAACTACAGCTTTCAAGAGAAAATATCTCTGGGCTCAAAAGTGAGAGTGAGCAGTTTGCCAGTGAAGAGGAAGCACTTACACAAAGAATTATGAAATGGCAGCAGGATGTTTATATTGAGCAACAACAAGAAACAGTGAAACATAATCAAGAATCGGTTGAAGGCTCCACAAAATTTCAGACAGAGGAAAAAGGAGAAAGAAATGTCCAGGAGGAAACATCAGCAGCTGCTAAGTCTGAAATTGCCCATGCCAAGACAACAGCCCAAGAAAAGGTTACCAGTAGTCAGGAAGTTAATTTCCAGAAACTGGAAGATACTCAACAATGGGCAACCACAGAGCTACCATCAGAGGGCCGGGAAACCAGGCTGGATAGGGACAGTGAATACCTTTTGAGTGAACAAGAAGCAATGGCTCAACGCATTTTGAAATGGCAGAAAGAAGAAGTCACAGAACTGGAGTCAGAGTGGCCAGTTGACAATCAAGGCAAGCAACTATTTGAAGTTTCTGAAACAATACCTTCCATGAGTTTACCAGAAACGTTTCAAGCTTCATCTGTCCCATATGGAAAACAAATCCCAACAGAGGCATCTTTAAGAAGTTCCCAAACTGCTTATGGTGTAGAAGTACGAGATGATGTTGGAGCAACACTTTCTAATGAAGCCATAAGAGCAGTGCATATACAGAAAACAGAAACACTTGCTTCAGATGCCCACACTCTATCACACAAATCAGGCTTGTCATCTGAAGCGATTACTGCAAAGGAAGCAATGTGCCATGAAGTTTTATCTGATCAAAAATACTCTCCTACTTCTAAACTTAGCACCTTGCCAGCCAAACAACAGAAAATCGATGCCCCTGCTAAACCATTCAGACAATCAGTTCCAGCCGTAAAAGAAACAGGGGGAGAGCGGGGAACTGAAGAATATGCCATGCTTGTTGATAAAGCTAGCCTGCAGCGCTTCCAGCATGAAGTAAAGGAAGAGGACAGGACAAAGATGGAGGTAGAACCATCTAGAGAAGTTACGCAGAAAATTCTGCAGAGGGATGTAGCAAGTGAAGTCACAAGAAATGTTGGAATAAAAGAAAGTTATCAAACAGATGGTAAAACAGACACAAAAATCCCTTTGAAAGAAAGTGCACAGTCGATAGAGTCGAACGTACTCAGTGCAAAACCGAGTAAAAATGGTAAATCTCCAGTTTGTGTGAAAGAACTGTCATCTATCAAAGTAAATACTGGTGAAATGTCCGAGCTTTGCTGCCAGTTTCAAGGTGAACCAGTACCCACTGTCAGTTGGCTGAAAGATGGCCAACCATTAGCCCACAACCCTGACTATGATATAATTACAAAATCAAACTATTCAAAGTTAACCGTCTTCTACCCAACCACAGACCATGTAGGCACTTATGAGTGTGTGCTTGGCAATAAATATGGTGAACACATCTCCAGTGCTACGCTTGAAATTTCAGATGCAAAAGTGATAACAACACTGGAGGACAAACAAGAAGTAATAGTTACACACGAAGCTGAAGAAACCACTGCAAACCTTGAGAGTGTAAGAGAAGACGAGGTTTCCTTTTATACAGATGCAAGACGGGCAACTTTACAGGTGCCTCAAGTCGTAATTCAAAAACAACGGCATTCGGATGAGTCTTTCTCCTCTTCACCTGTTCAAATCCGAATTACTGCTGCCACCCCTCTTCCTGAGATGGTAGGAGAGGTTAGTGTAGACAACTCTCCTGCAGAAAATGCCTCAGATGTACCGACTGATGACAGTGCATCTCAGATCAAACACAAATTTACTTTCTCCTTCGATGTGGTTCCTCAAGCTCCCAATGTTGTCCGTGAATTAGAAAACATGACCTGCACTGATGGCCATACAGCAATATTAGAGTGTGTATTTTCAGGGGAACCAACTCCAGAAGTCACATGGCATTTTGAAGATGTTTGGATCCATTCTGCAATAGATAAATACATAATGGAAGTAGAAGAGAAAACATGCCGGCTTTACATCAAGAATTTTGCATACAGCGATGCAGGAGTATATAAATGTTTGGCTACGAATAACCTTGGTGAAGTCTCAAGCATTTCTTATGTATCATTTCAAGATGCTGAACCATGTGAACCAGTGCAATTTTCCAAGGAGGGCCAGTTCATTAAAGTTGAAGAGAGGGCAAGAGGGAGTTTATCTGAAGATACAACTAGTGCCAACCAATCCACCACGGCTCACACTTTTGTTGAATTTGGAGATAAAGCTGTGCCTTCACAACTGGAAGCCTCACGTACTGCCTCAAGGTCAAAGCAGACTTTGCCCAGGGAGTCCCAGGGTTTGTCTGGGTGTGGTTTGTCATCCTCTGCTGCTGTGATAAATGTTTCTCAGATTAAACAAGCATTTGAGTCTGATACAACTGTTGGGCCAATGGCTCCTCCATCTCCCAATGAGCAAGAAAAGCAAACAGTATTCCCTAAAGAGTTTCTACCTGAGGTGCTTGAATTCACTGACCAGGAAAATCAAGTCTCTGGGGATGAGCATGTTCTAGTTTGTGAAGGTGGTAATATATTGCCTGAAGAAAATGTTCCTTTGCCACTTGCCTCATTTGGGCAGTCTACTGCAGAAGGAATAAGACTTGAGATCCTTGGTCCACAACAGTTTGTCGAGAATGTGCAAGACTCTCCAGATATAGTCAGACCCAAAGCACAGAAACCCTGTGTTTCACCTGAACAGACTGACACAGGACTAACTGACATGGGTGAAGACATTGTGCGAACTTTTGAAAGAACCAGCAGCTTTATTCCTTTCCAGCCGGATAAAGTGCCAGCATCAAGACCTTCTGTTAAAACGTCAATCACTTCAGGAGAAACAGTGCGGCCTAAAATGACATCTGAGCCTATTAAACCAGAGAGACAAAAGCTATCTGCCACATCTTTAAAACACAGTGAGGCTGTGGATGAGGAAATGGAGGCCCCCACTTCATTAGAGAGTCAATTTGAAGAAATGGGTGTAACAGGCAAAGCTGAAGATCATGAAGAATTAGATTACCAACCGGCATCGATTCCTGAACCCTCGATGGATAGCGGCGTATTTCTTAGCTTGCCTGAATCCCAAGTTGATATTACAGAAACAGTGGAAGCGTTGGGCCATGTGGCTGAAACACATGTTAAAGAAGATGTAAGTGTAACAGCTCAATCAGAGAGAAAACCTACACAGGGAGATGTGACTAGTTTAGTTGAGCATAAACTTGTGGAAGAAGATTTGTCTCTCACAATTGAGGCTGATACAGCATTTGGAGATGAAGATAAAGACATTGTCACTATGGAAAATAATGAGTATCTGGAATCTACTGCCAAGCGTGGAGTGGAAAGCATGATTGAGGGCTCATCTGAGAGAGCAAGAACTGTAGCGGCTGAGAAAGAGCACAAATCTTTGCAGAGCAGTGGAGAGTTAGATGTGACACCCTCTACTGAAGCAAGAGCTGCTTTGACTACTGCTCGCTCCTTGGAAGAGGAGGAAGTCACTTTTGGTGCAGTGTATGATTACTATAACCCCCCTACTGATTGGGGCCGGCCTCTGTCCCCGGAGTCAGAAATGTCTATAGAAATTGGTAGCACCGTGAGTGAAGAGATAGCAGAAGTGGCAGAGAGGTTCTTCACCCCTGGATCTTCTACAGAAACGTCTCAACAAATAGCAGACTCTTTCCAGACTCACAAATCCCCCATGTCTTTGAATACTCCTACATCAGATTCACCTGGAGGCTTCATGACACCCCAAGAACACCCCTTCTCCCCACTTGGATACAAGAGACCCTCAACAGGAAGCTCAACAGATAACTTTTTTTCTCCTGTTCAGTATTTACCATCACCAGCCGATGAAACAGTTGAGGGATCTGAGATAACGATGGAAGAAACTCGATATTTATCAGGTCGAAGTTCTCTTGGATTAGGATCTCTGCAAGAAAAGGTTCAAGGCATTCCACCAGCCTTTCTGAAGCCCTTAATTAAGAAAAGAGTTTTTGAAAACGACACTCTAAGGTTTTACGCTGAAGTTTTTGGTCTTCCCTCCCCAGATGTTAAATGGTTCTGTAATAAAAGTCAGCTTGTTGAAAGCAGCAGAATTATAATGGATAGAGATGGAGACAGTATCACACTAACAATCAACAATGTGAGTAAAGCTGACCAAGGAGAGTACATCTGCGAGGCTCTAAACTATGTTGGAGAGGCCAGGAGCGTGGCATTAGTGGTGGTTGTGTCTCAGGAAGTCAGATTTATGCCTGCCCCGCCTGCAGTCACTCATCAACATGTGATGGAATTTGATGTGGAAGAAGATGATTCATCCCGGTCACCCTCACCCCAAGAAATTCTTCTGGAAGTTGAATTAGATGAAAAAGATGTAAAGGAATTTGAAAAACAAGTAAAGATTATTACTATTCCCGAGTATACAGCTGACAACAAAAGTATGATTATTTCTTTGGATGTGTTACCAAGCATTTATGAAGAAGGCACTGTGGATTTTGTTACCCAGGAACATGATGATCTTCAAATTGCTTTTGAGGTCACAGAAATGCCACCAAGATTCATCAATCCTATTTGTGATATGGAAGCCCATGAAGGGACAACTGTCATGTTTGAGTGTTCTTTAATGGGAATTCCTTCTCCGATTGTCTCTTGGTTCAAAGGCGACAAAAAGATCCCTCACAATAAAAAGTTTATTCTGACCTCAGACGGTGATAATCATTTCTTGAAAATGTGCAAAATCACAAGTCAGGACAGTGGAGTGTATACTTGCAGAGCCATTAATGTTGTAGGGGAGACACTTTGCAGAGCATCTTTGGTGGTTTTAAGTGCTAAAGCATTTGCTGGAAAAACTAGAGGAAGAGAACTAACCGCTGTATCTCTTGGTAGCGCCAAAGTCCAACCTCAAAAGTTTGACTTAATGGTTGGGAATGAATCGTTTGATGGGGAACAGGTTTCAGAAATAGAGCTTGAGTTTGAGTTTGAACAGGAAGCAGATGAATCTCAGCGGGCAGTGCGGCTAGTTGCCAAGACAGACAAAGAAACAAGCGAACAGGGGGAGAACTATGTTAGCATCAATTTTGATGTTTTTGCTGAGCCAGCCAAAGATGAAAAGATTGAATTCAAAGGGAAATCCACCGAAATGTGTAGCTTCCATTTCCAAGTGACGGAAACGGCTCCTAAATGTGTGATTCCATTGACAAACGTCACAGCAGCGGTTGGTACTCCGGTCATCCTTCAGTGTCTAGTTAGCGGTAAACCAAACCCCACTTCAGAATGGTACAAAGATGGAGAACTCGTTACAGACAGTAGGTGTATTATTCAAGAGAAAACAGCAGGCCATTTCAATTTGCTAATTACCAATGTGACCCAAAGTGATGCTGGGGAATACAAGTGCTTAATACAAAACTCTGCAGGTTCTATTGAAACCACTGCTCTTCTCAAGGTGTTTTAGAACAGAAAGGTTTGTATTAGTTAGTTTATTTTTATTGTTTGTTGTAAATTGTGAATATATTTTATTTATTTATTGATTCAACAAGATTTGACAATTAGCATTTTACGATAATGGTATAATAAAATGTAAGTGCACTATTTCAGCAAGTACTTACTACTGGTGTAGCTTCAGGAACCACCTTTGGCATGTTGTGACAAGCTGCAACAAATACATTTCAACTCATAATGAAACAATGTTGCAGTTTGACCCTGTTATATACCAGGGGTGCCCAAAGTGCAAGTGCGGCTCTCAGACGAATTGTTGGTGGCCGAGAAGCTTCTTTTTGAATTTGCACACATCGAGATTATACGTTTTTCTGCAAATTTAATTATTCTACTCAATTAAAACATTTCTATTGTGAGACTGAGCTTGCATTAAGGTTCCAGACTAAGTACAGCTGTGAGGAAAGGCTTAAACCTCTCTTAAATGAACCCAGTTGAATGTCTGACTGAACTGCCCAATAATATGTGGCCCTCCATGCCATATACAACTCAACATGTGGCCCTCGATGAAAAAAGTTTGGACGTCCCTGGTATATACAGTTCAAAATACTGTATTTTCTCACAAACTAATGATCAAGTATTGATTATAAGGCTGAGTATGAAAATGTATTAAGAGTAGATTTGTGGGAAAGGCCGATGAGCCACTGAAAATGAGAACCGCTGATTTAGCATTATGCAATTTATTCACAATAATTTTTCTTTTTTCAAATGTTGAAGTTTTTTTTTGTATGTGATTTGGTTTTAGTGCAAATAAATGTTCCACCGTTTCAGAATTCAAACCATAGACTGTAAATTAACGGTGGACTAATTGTAGCCTATTTCTGGCGGCTGGCACCGAATGTTGCTTGCTCAAATGGACGTATGATTGGAACCTTTTTCTCCATCTTTGAGTCATTATTGGATACAGGCTTGCCATTGCTACATCCACGTGTTAGTCAATTTTTGCACTATTCTAAATAAGAGAGCTGGCTCCAACAAATCAGCCAAACATGAACGCTATGGAGGAAACCACGCCCCTTGTGTTCATCTGTTAATTCACAGTCTATGATTCAAACCAATGAAAAACAAATGATGATTGTTTGCTTTGAAATATTTCAACATGAACAACCACAATATGCTTATTATTTAATCATTTCAGATCCAATCAGCCAAAGACAAATATTCTTACTTCAGCTACCTTTGAATTAATAATTCAATATTAAACTTGAAATCAAGTTTGTTTGTTAAACTACCTTGTTTTTCCAGCTTGTTTGTGCGTGAATGATCTTCAAAAAAGTTGCAAGTGCTAGATGTTAAAACATCAAATACTGTGAAGCCAGTTTCTATTTTAAAATTCAAAAACTCAGAAGTGTTGGTCTTGTAAATAAGTGTAATCTTTGAATGGTGTTTATAATACAAGAACAGAAAAGTAGAATGCTGACATAGAAGTTCATGATTCATTTGTACAGAGCTCATGTTGTTTGTTTGAGTTTTTAATAAAAAAGTGAAATAATATTTTTTTTCTTGTCTCAATTTATTATTTAATATAATATAATATATATAAATACATTGTTTGCAAGTGTCAAAAAGTGCTAGTTAAATTATGAGAGTATGAGATTGATGAAAATCATAATGTTTTCTTCTTCCAAGAATACTCTTTGAATTCCGTCTTCTGTTTCCAGGATATTTTCATGAATTTAACCCCATTTTTTCCTCACAGAATTTTCTAGTACCACAATCACCACCACGGAAGAGGAAACCTTCAGCACTGGTGTCCAGTTACCACAGAAAACAAAAACACTTGAGCTCAAACCGGAGTCTAAACGCTATTCCTCCACTTTAGAGAAGAAAAAAGAAAAGCCAGTTTTCCTTACTCAGCTCTCCCCCGCAGTTTTAACCTCTGGTGAAACAGCATGTTTCTCTGTGCATATTTCAGGTTTTCCAAAACCTACTGTTCAGTGGTTCCACAATGGTAAAGTCTTAAAGAGTTCTTCTGTGTATAAAATTATTGAGGAAAAGGAAGTATACACTTTAATTATCACCAAGGTGACCACAAAATATGAAGGGGAATATTCTTGCACTGCCACTAATAGATTTGGTGAAACTACTTGCACCACATATCTTGAAATAAAAAAGCCAGATATTAGCCAGGCAGAGAAGTGGGTAGAAAAAATGTTCAAGATCACAGGCCAGCCTCCTACTTTCACAGTACAGATTGTCCCTGTGAGGTGTTCAGAAGGTGGAGAGGTTACCTTTAATTACAAAGCTACTGGTGACCCACATCCTGACGTGAAATGGTTTAAAGGTGCATTCCAAATCCAGCCTAGTCAAAACTGCATTATCATTGCCAACCCTGATGGATCTGGCCACATCAATTTGAAGAGTGTAAAACAGGAAGATAGTGGTTTGTACACTTGTAAGGCCTCCAACCAATTTGGGGAAGCCTCTTGTAGTGCTGAACTAGTTGTATTCAAGGAATCCCGCAGACAGGAGAAGCACACTGTTGTTCAGAAGAAAGGCTACAAGGTTTCAGTGACAGAACAAGCTACAGAGTCACGTTTGTATCAGGTAAGTTTGCCTGGCCAGGACAAGACGAGGTCAGATCAGATGGTTTACACAATCGGCACTGAAGACCGACAGATAATTCCCAGTGAGCAGGTTAGCTCTTTGAGGGAGGTAGACGTTTCAGCTGCAACAGTTCATCATGAGAAGTTAACTCACCAGGCTGCAGTGCTGCAAACTCATGAATTAGAGGAGAGGGTTTCAGTCGCTCCCACGCATCCACCTCAAGTTTCTGCTGTTCCAACGAAGCAGCTTCATATGGCAGCATTCACCTCATCCATTGAGGAAAGCCAAGGCTTTATGGAGCAGCACTGCGATCGCATCCAAAGCCCTGAGGTCATTGAGCTACAGGCCGCCAGAGAAAAGAAGTCCAAAGTTATGTCAGCAGTAGCAGAGGAGTTAACCCCACTGTCTACTGTAAGCACAGAACCTTTAACTGACAGAAAACCCACAAAAATAAAGCCAGTCTCTGAACGTCAATTTCTAGTTAGTGGACATCAAGTTGAATCTCAGCTTTCTATGCTTAAAGAGCAGTCACAGGAAATTCCTGAATCACAAGAGCAGAAGGGTTATAAGGTGAAGGAAGGTGTTAAGATCTTGTATTCAGCACAGTCTTCAGAGCAACGTGTGCTTGCTGAAGGCCACACAACTGATATAGCAACATCAGCGTCAGCGCTCACATCCACTGCTAGTAAAGAAGAGCACAAACCTATGGTGGCATCACTCAGTGAGTCAAAGCATACTCTTCATAAGGAAAGCAAGTTTTCACTGGAAAGGGCTGCTGAAGAGACAGCCACATTATCAAAGGACACAATAATGAGTTTAGGATTAAATACTGAAGAAAGGCAAATATTTCAATCTGAGCCCACACAACAGCTGCCGAGTTTAGATAGTGCAAAGATGATTAAGCCACAAATTGAAGGGGAACAGCTTTTGCACTTGCAAGTTGTCACTGATCAGGACCTCCTTCCTTCAGAGAAAACCTTTACCAGGGAAAAACCAGCCAGTGAGCAAGCAGAAAGCAGAAAAAGTCCAACTCTACTCCATACAGTCAGCCAGGATGAGCAAAAGACAGTGGCTTGTGAGGACTCTGTCGAGTTTGAGGCAAAAGCGAGCACTATGACCCTTGATCCTCAAAAAGAAGCCCCGACTCCACTACATCTCCAGTCCACACAGCCTGTAGAGATGCTACAGAAAGAAGGCTTACTTACCATTGAGAAACCAGAGCAGCAGACAGCAGCGCAAAAGCAGGAACGTGCAAGGAAACATGCAGCTACTTGTGAGGAGAAAAGGGAGCTTATTGCAGATTACCACACTGAATTAGATGTTTCTGTAACTGGGGTTCAATCGCAACTAAGAACTGAACCAAGGCCTCAACATATCCTTCAGCTTTCTTACCAGCCCATGCAGTTGCCGAAGGAGGTGCCTCTTACTACTGATGTCAAACAGCAACGTGCGTTAGTTCAGAAAGAGGATCGCTGGAACGTAATGCATGTGACGAGTGTTGCAGATAGCCATACTATGGAGGAGGGACACACTGAGAGCATTACAGATGTAGACAAATTTACCCCTCAGATGGCTGTTGAGCCAAAACTCCCCACTGTTCCTCTTCAGGTGGAAGAGAAAGAGATCTCCACTGAATGTACTACACTCCTTGAGGCAGCAGAACAGGACTTTGCTGTGCAGATCCAAGAAGGTCAGTCAGTCAGACAGTCTATAATAATGGATGAAAAGCAAGTACTTACTGGTGAAATCTCTCAGGAGGTCACTAAGGCACAGTCATCACAAGTGGCTGTTACAACACAGCCCAAGCTTTCTTTCATGGCTTCGGAGTCAAAAGACACTACAGCCCTACCTAAAGAGATGACCTTTATGATCCAAATCCCTAAGCCATCCAGCCTGAACATAAGGCGTCAGCTCAGAGACGCACTTCAGTCTGCGGTGGCCAGTGACCAGCCTGTGTTATTGGCTGATGTGGTTGAAAAGTTGCATGCTGTAGAAGTACAGGAAGTTAAGGTTCAGAGAGAGCCTAAACGGGCCATGTTTACTTACCTAATCACAACAACAGGCTCACCAATGGAGATAACTCTTGCATTTGAAGGTGAGTATCCACAAATGGCTGAACTCAGAACTGAACTTACGGCTGCTTTTCATTCAATTATTTACCAAGAAGCCAGCGTTCTTACATCTGCACAGCCTGGAACTACGCAGTTAGACAAACCCCAAAGAGCACAGGCTGTGACAGCCCACAGCAAACAGATGCTATCAACAATGGTAGAGACAGTAAATGTTGGAGAGAGTGCAGTTGGTTTCTCTGCTGTTCAATCACAAGCTGCTGCACTAAGAACAGAATCCAAAAAGTCAACTGAACATGTAGCAGCTGAACAGCAAATTGTGGTTCAAGAATCAAAAGCAGCAAAAATGACAGAGCAGTTTTCACAGGTTAAGATTTCTACTGAAACGCATGTGGCAGTTGAGCAGACTGTGCAGGTGTCAAGGCAGGAAGTGAGGTCAGTAAAAGTTGAGAGCAGAGAAATAGAACATAAGGAGGAGGTGTTTAAAGAGGAAATGTCCATATCAAGGCCAGAACAGAGGGAATACCCTGTCATCGTAGCCTCGCTTGAAGATGTGTCTATTGATGAGGATAGTAAAGTAACTTTTAGCACTACTATTAAATATGTCACTAAGGTAAACTGGTTTTTCAATGGACTATTAGTAAAGTCTGGTAAAGAGTTCAAGTGTTCAAAAGACATTGACACATACACATTGGTTATCAACAAAGTTGTGAAGGAGAAGCATCAAGGAGAGTATGTCTGTGAGGCTGAAAATGAAGCTGGGAAGATCACAACATCTTCGAGACTGACTGTGGTCTCAAGAGGTTTGGGAACTGGAAATTTGAATGTATTCTTCATTCATTCATCCCAAAAACTAATCAATCACAGAAAAAAAACCTTTCATCTGAGATTGTTGTCATCACACAAGATACTAATTTTCACTTTGTTTTCAGTCTTTGTCTTCCATAGTTCAGCATGAGTACCATTTTACAGGCACGGGATAATACTAACACACTTTGTTTTGTCTCTTCTGCAGAACATGCTCTTGGCAAAACATATTCATACACAAACCCTATTTGCTGTGAAGGCTGTGAAAACACATCTGTTTTCAGAAGCTTTCAGTATTTATTTCACAGTGTTTCTATAGAAAGTAGAAGTGTGGAAAAAGAACAACCTCAACTATTATTGTTTTGTTTTAAACGAACCAAACTTCAATAAAATTTTGAAGTTTTCCATGTGAAATAAAGTGTTTTATAAACAACTAGAAATATTGGGCCTCATTCATGAAACAAACTTATGCACAAATTTGTTCTTAAGGCCGAATTAAGAACTTTTTTGGCATTCACAAAATGTATTCTTAGCTGAAAGAGTTCGTTTGGAAGAACAAATCCTAAGAACAGCCAGGAGGATTCTTACACACAGAAAATCTGCAGTTTTAGAATATTATCCCAAAATACAGGAGGCTATTTACAATAAGTGTAATAGTAATAGTGTAAAAAAATAATAGCATGCAGATATTGAATACTTCAAGAAAGATACTCACATGTACTCGAGTAAATGAATACTGCCTCATGCCCTTGTCATGCCCATATATGGAAGTATAGAGGGCGTGTCTCTGTATTTACATGGTCAATATAATGGAGATGTCATGGTAATGAGGGGAGTGGTGTTCTTAGTGTCACGTTCATGAATTTGGGACATCTCTCTTAAGAAGAGTTTTGTCTTCTGTCAATCAGACCGTTTTCCTAAGTTGTACTTAAAAACTTTTTCTTCATGAATGAGGCCCATTGTTCTTTGTCCATGCCAAAGTAATATAGGACATTTCACATCCACACACGCATGCTTTAAACTTTTCATTACAGTATCTTCATACCTTTTTCTTCTTTCCAGCCTGACTACTAGCCCCATGATAATCATTTCATAGGGCTTTCTTGCAACTTTTTCCTCCACAGCCCCTCGTGCTTTGTTTCTCACCATTGTACATTCCATCATTTATGATCAATTATTTATTTTACACAGAAGAAAGCCTTTCAAATTGTAATGTGGATTTGCTTTTCTTTCATTCTTTTTGTGTGCCACAGTTCCACCAGTTTTTAGGCAGAAAATCACCCCTCTGGAGATTAATGTTGGCAGCCATTCAAAGTTTGAATGTGAGATTGAAGATGCTCCAGATGTGACCTTCAGGTGGTACAGATCTGACCTGGAGATCAAACAAAGTGAGAAGTACAGGATCCTCAGCCGCCACACCAGCTCCTCTTTGGAGATCCTGAATCCTGTCAAGGCTGACAGTGGTGAATACAGCTGCAAAGCATCAAATAAACATGGCGCTGTCAGCTGTGAAGCCAAGCTCGTTGTCACAGGTAAGGTCCCAGTGGGACATTTTCTATTGACACTATTTCTGTTTGAGAGAGAGAGAATTTTATATTTGCACTGTGCTTCACCATGATTCAGTGAGATGCAATGTGGAAGTAATTTCTTCATGAGCTGGATCTGGTGTCACCTTTAGCAAATATAAATAGTTATCTATTTGTGTGTTTAATATTTGGTTCAAAGTTGACTGAATATTATGTTTTACCTGCTCTCCATAGAAATGTATCCTCCAATATTTGTATCAAAACCAGACCCAATGACATTGTTCGTGGGCAAACAGGCTTTGTTCCAGTGTTCACTCACTGGGACCCTGCCCATGGAGGTGATCTGGCACAAGGACAACATAGCCATTTCATCAGAAGGGAACTATGTCATGAAAAGTGACAAAAACAAGTATACCCTTCTCATAAAAAGTCTACAAATGACTGACCAAGGAGTGTACCTGTGCAAAGCCTCCAACAGTGTTGGCACTGCTACCTTTACCACAAACCTCAAGGTTATCAATAAGCCAAGTTTTGTTAAACCTTTTGAAGCAGTTTCGATTGCTGTCAATGGCTTGCTAAGGCTGGAGTGCCAGGTGGACGAGGACACTGGTGTCACTGTCACCTGGACCAGGGACGGCAAGAAGGTCCACCAGAGCATGGACTCTAAGCTATCCTTTGAAGACAAGGTCGCTGTCCTTGAGATACCCAAGTCTAAAATTAAGGACTCTGGGAAGTATATTTGCACGGCCACTAATGAGGCTGGCAGCTCGATCTGTGAGGCTGTGGTAACAGTTCAAGGTAAGATCCTATAGGTGATCTACCCATAGAAGTAGGATAGTATAAGATTGGCTTACCATGAGTTTTCGGCCAACTGCAAGCTGTTGCTAACCTTTTGTACTGCTTATCTTTTGCTCTGTGTGTGTCTTTGTAATGTAAAGTTCTGTTATGTCTTATTTTTGTGGTGTTGAATACTCTTTTCAGAGCCACCTACTTTTGCAAAAAAAATGGATCCCAAGTATACATGGAAACAGGGCATAGCTGCACGCTTACAGTGCACAGTGAAAGGATCACCCGAGCTCCACATCCACTGGTTTTGGAACGAGAGAGAATTAAGTGATGGAGAAAAATACAAAATCTCTTTGAAGTCTGGAGTGGCTACTTTAGAGTTTCTTAGTCTTCTGGTTACGGACAGTGGAAATTACACATGTGAGGTGTCAAATAATGCTGGTACTGAGAGCTGCAGCACAACTATATATGTGAAAGGTATGTGAGTCTTGGGTGAACGCGGCACCCTTAGAGTAATAGGGATCTTGACATTTAACTGTTTATTCTTTTTACACAGAGCCACCATCCATTAGAAAAGAGTTGCAGACATTAGAGACAGTAAAGGGAGCTGCTGCACAGATGCAGTGTGAGGTCACAGGATCAGCTCCCTTTGAGATCAGTTGGTTAAAAAACAAAAAAGTTATTATTAGTGATAAGAAATACAGTATAGTCTCTGAAGATAATCTGGCAAGGCTTGAGATCCAGGCTTTTGAAAGCGCAGATGTTGGTGACTACCAGTGTGTTATTTCTAACGATGTTGGAAAAGTTACAACTAAAGCAGTAGCTAAACTCAAAGGTTTGTAAAGAAATAACTAAATACCTTTTTAGATGAAAAGCTTTCAACATGAAATAAAGTGAAATATGTTTAAATGCATTTTGTAGAACCCCCAACATTCGCAAAGAGAGTTGAAAGTGCAACAGCTGTGTTGGGAAATCCAGTGAAATTACAAGGAACTTTAAAGGGCTCGGTGCCAATTTCTGTAAAATGGATGAAAGACTCAGAAACTCTGAGAGACGATGATCCTAATATTAAGATGGTGTTTGAGAACAATGTTGCAAACCTGTCAATAACATCAGTAGCCATCAGCCACGGGGGCAAGTATTTATGCCAAGCTGAAAACGAGGCTGGTCAAAGTAAATGTGAAGCCACCTTAACAGTGCAAGGTCAGACTCTTTTTTCGTATTGTGACTCAAATAGCTGCAGTTGTCTATATTTCTCATGCAAATGTACAATGTTTTATCTCAGAGCCCGCTAGAATAATTGAGCCTGCAGAGTCCATCAGTGTGACAGCAGGTGATTCCGCCACATTGGAGTGTACCATTTCAGGAAGCCCAGAGCTGAAAGTGAAATGGTTGAAAGATGGCAAAGAGATGGTTAGTGGCCGTAAATATAAAAGCACGCTCAAGGACAATGTTGCCACCATGAAGATCCTTGCAGCAGACAAAGGAGACACCGCAGAATACAAGATGGAGGTGTCTAATAAAGTTGGGAAAGACCATTGCACATGCTCAGTTACTGTGCTAGGTTGGAATCATTTTCATATTCTCATATTTCTTATCAAATTCCAAAGCTTTACATTAATATAATTACATTTATACTAATTTATCTTTTGTCTAAATTAGAAATCATATGTTATTTCTGGTTTTGTGGAGGGTTTAATGATTTGGCTCCATTCACCTTTCTTTCACCAATATCTAGATCGAATTATGCCACCAACTTTCACCAAGTCTCTTAAAAGAGTTGATGCAAACATCGGAAACGATGTTGCTCTGGATTGTAAAGTGTCTGGCTCTCAGCCCATGACCATATCTTGGTTCAAAGATGATAAGGAAATTACATCTGGAGCCAAATTCCAGTCACAGTTTGTGGAAAGCACAGCAACTCTAAGAATTATCTGCTTGGAAAAGTCAGACTCTGGAGTGTACAAATGTAAAGCTACAAATTCAGCGGGCTTCAAGGAAACCAGTGGAACACTCTATGCCAAAGGTTATAAAAGATTGGTTGTTGTTTTTTATGTCTCCTAGGAATATATTGCTCTGATTTTAACATGAATGCAAATATTTTTATGATATCCAGAGCCTCCAATGTTCACTGTAAAACCAGAGAACCAAGATGTTATACCTGGAAGCACAATTTCACTCAAAGCAGCCTTCAGCGGAACAGCTCCTCTGGCTGTGAAGTGGTTCAAAGAGGAAAAGGAGATTGTTACTGGAGGCACTTATTTTATAAAGAAAGACGCCACCTCCTCTTCTCTGGAGCTTTCATCTGTTAAACCAAGTGACTCAGCGAAGTACACATGCCAAGTCTCCAATGATGCAGGAAAAGTGGACTGCACTGCAGTCCTTTTTGTGAAAGGTGTTTGTTTTACGGATATACCATGCCTTGTCATTCATGCCTCATCATATACTAACATAATATCTTCTGATGGATCTTAAATCTTAACCTCTTTCTCAGAGCCTCCTGTATTTGTGAAGAAGCTAGAGGCGGCCAAACTTATCACAAGCGGGAACTCCACTAAGCTGGAATGTAAAGTGACTGGCAGCCCTGTTATTGGTTTTAAATGGTTCAAAGATGAGCTGGAGATCAGCTCTGGACCTAAATATACAATCACACTGAGTGATTCAGTGGCTTCTTTGGAAATAGTTGACTGCAAAGTGGAGGACAGTGGGGAATTTGTGTGTGTGGCCACCAATGAGGCTGGTAGTGACCGCAGTGGCAGCACAGTCACTGTGAAAGGTCAGTTTAGTGCTTAACGCTGAAATGTCTATTCCAAACTGGTAAGTCACATTAACATTACTTTACTTCTTGTAGAGCCACCAGTCTTCATTCGCAGTTTGGATTCCAAAGATGTGGTAAAAGGCTCAGAGATGACGTTAGAGGGTGAAGTCTCTGGTTCAGCCACTTTCACTGTGTGCTTTTATAAGAATACAAAGCCAGTCAGAAATGACAAGAGACACAGGATTACAGTGAAAGATGGTCTAGTAGCTCTGCAGGTGCTCGCTGTAGAAACCGGAGATGTTGGCTCTTATCAGTGTACTGTAGAGAATGAAGTTGGCAAAACTTCATGCGATTGCCAAGTTACACTCAAAGGTACGTCTGTAAATGTGAGGCTTCGAAGTACAAAGATTGAGACTTTTACTGAATCAGTCATTGGTTTCAGTGAGCACAATTATGGTAAAATTTGAAGTAACACAGCAGTGCAATTATCTCTTTGCAGAACCACCAACGTTTGTCCGCAAACTGGAGAATCTCAGCTCATTAGTTGGTAGTGATGTATCTCTGCAGTGCTCTGTGAAGGGTTCTGAGCCCATTTCAGTGACCTGGTTGAAAGATAACCATGAACTAAAAGAGTCTGAAAGCACTCATTTTACATACGACAATGGGACTGCCCTGTTAAACATCACCAATCTTCAAAGCCAACATGGTGGCAAATTCTCTTGCCAGGCGCAGAATCAGGCTGGCAGCCAGACCTGCTCAGCAGTGCTAACTGTCAAAGGTCGGTTACGATTAATTTTGATTAGTGATAACTGAGTGTAGTGTTAAGTTGCCTGTTGCCTGTGACTTTGACTTAAGATGACAGTTGACTGCTGTGTTTTCATCTCAGAGCCCGCAAAGATAACTGAGGAAGCCAAGTCTATCAGTGTGACTCAGGGAGATCCAGCCACACTTGAGGTCAGATTCTCAGGCACAAAGCCGCTAAAGGCTCGCTGGCTAAAGTCAGGCAAAGATTTGACCTCTGGAGCGAGATATAAAGTCCAGAGCACAGACACCAGCTCTGTTCTGAAGATTATGAAAACTGAAAAAAGTGACTGTGGAGAATATAGCTTTGATGTTTCAAATGATGCAGGTCACAGCTCTTGTGAGGCCACTCTGACAGTTCTTGGTCAGTGCACATTTAAGGTGTGATTAAAAACAAGGTGTCATATCATCTAGTACTTAACTTTTCACATTTTTTTCATGCTAGATCAAATTATTCCACCATCGTTTACGAGAAAACTGAAGCAGATTGAAGGTATAAAAGGATCTTTTGCTCATATGGAGTGCCTTGTCTCTGGGTCTCTGCCCATTACAATACAGTGGTACAAAGATGATAGCGAAGTACTATCAGATGAGAGACATAAATGCACATTCTTTGAGAATGTGGCCTTCCTTGAAATCTCTGATCTTGATTCTAAAGACTGTGGCAACTACACATGTATTGCTAAGAACAGAGCTGGGACCGTCCAGTGCTCTGCTGTCTTATTTGTAAAAGGTTTGTTCATAGTTTTCATCCACAGATACTATATATAAAATAATCTGACAGGCTAAAATATCTTCAATTGTTTTCTGACAGAACCCCCGTCTATTCTTGAAAAGCCTGATTCTCTGAATGTGTTGCCGGGGTCAAAAGTCCAGTTTAACATCCTGGTCTCAGGCACTGCACCACTAACTATCAAGTGGTTTAAGAATAACAAGGAGATTGTGTCCAGTCCAGACTGCTCTGTGGTTAAGGACAATACATCCAGCTCTCTGGAGCTGTTTTTTGCCAAAACAACAGACTCTGGAGAGTATATCTGTGAAGTACAGAATGATGTAGGGGCAACATCTTGCCAGGCAACGTTATTTGTCAAAGGTATTCTTCTTGTTTTTAAAATATTGTTTCTTTATATCAAAATTGCACCAGAGCTTATTGTTGTTTCATGTTATTTCTCAGAGCCACCAAAATTCACCAGTACCCCACCTCGCTTGTCTGTAGTCCGACCTGGTCAGAGCAAAGTGTTTGAGTGCCAGGTAACTGGCACACCGGAAATTGACATTTACTGGTTCAGAGAGGGCACTGAGATCAGCCCAAGTAATAGGCATAAGATGGCATTTGTTAACTCTGTAGCCACTCTGGAGATCTGTGGCACTGACATGAAAGACAGTGGTCTTTACTACTGTGAGGCTCGAAATGAGGCAGGCAGCGAGAGCTGCAGCATGGAGCTTAAAGTCAAAGGTTAGTCTGAACTTTGAAGCTGTTCAACATTCAAAGAGGATTGTTTTCAATACAGAATACAATTATAGACATATAGCTGAACTAATGTTATGTGTTTCGTCTCAGAACCACCTAGTTTTGTCAAGGAGTTGGCTCTAGCTGATGTCGTGAAAGGGTCCACTGCAGGTTTTCAATGTCAGGTTGCAGGCACTGCCCCCTTTCAGATCATATGGCACAAAGATGCAAAGGAGATGAAACCCAGTTCAAAACATAACTTCTCGCAGGCAAATGACATAATGGGTCTGGAGGTGCACAAATGTGACTCAGTAGATACTGGTGAATACCAGTGTACAGTATCTAATGAAGTGGGGAGCTGTACTTGTAAGACTACACTTAAACTTAAAGGTTAGTGTAATATCAGAAATGTTTATTATAAATTATTTGTTTTATTCACATCCTGTGATGGTTTTCCAGAACCACCGACATTTACCAAAAAGATTGAGGACACAACCACTGTTCTGGGTAAAATGGCCCAGTTTCAGTGCACTGTGGCTGGTTCTCCCACACTTTCTGTTCAATGGCAGAAAGATGAAAATTGGATTTTGGAGGACCCAAAAATTGAGAAAACTTTTCAGAACAATGTTGCCACTCTGAGAATCTCTGTCTGTGAAGCGAGCCACAGTGGGAGGTACACCTGCCAGGTGGTTAATGATGCTGGTCAGGATAAATGCTTTGCGAGCCTGACCGTGCAAGGTACAGCAGAGCAGACTAGTTATTTCAATGTAGTTTCAGTTTGATGTAGAATTCTGAGTTCATTTAATTTGCCTCATAGAGCCCCCTAGAATCACAGAGAAACCTGAGGTGATCAAGGTGACTGTGGGAGATCCGGTCAGCCTGGACTGTAAGGTCGAAGGGTCTCCTGAACTTAAAGTCAAATGGATCAAAGATGGAAAGGAGCTTCAGTCAATCAGGCAGCACAAGATCACTTTTGAAAACAACATTGGCTGCCTCAAAGTCCTGGCTGCTCAGAAAGAGGACCAAGGAGAGTATGTCTTTGAAGTAGCTAACCACA